>JACEVL010000289.1:15000-222500 GCA_020284085.1 Aporrectodea caliginosa | reverse complement strand
CATATGACAGCAAAGGCCGTTGACGACAATTTAATTAAAACATATACAGTGCAGTGAAATGAATTCATAGCGTCCAAAAGACACCATTTAAAACTGTTCAAACATAACCTTAAATGACATAGTGTTCATTCAACTTCATTGTTTAACGACATACAAATAATTACAATTCATAAATATATAGTTTGATACATGCTATTTGGTATCTGATGCAAATTCAACAACATTCCGCAGCAATTGTCGTATACAAGAAATGTTTCTTAAAATTAATTCTTGATCACCAATCCTAATGCACATTTACTTCTTACTCTATTTATTTCAATAACATTTATTTGACAAATTTAGAAGAATTTAAAGTTAAACATGAAATCCACTTTTGAATTTTTAAGAAGTCAACAATCAGTCAAATCAAGCATTACTAAAGAAATATATTCAAACAGTGAATATGACAATTCTTTATCATTTATCATGCTACTGTGCTGATAATAAAAGCGAACTGAAACTTCATCCGAAATCTATTACATTTAATGTACTTAATACCGCTTGATTTAAATTTGTCACACATGCAAGTAAGTTTGTAATTTTTTAGGTACCTTTTACATAGTTTTTGACACATAAGTGTAAAAGTAGAATCGTTTTTTATTACAGATTTCAGCATATTTGACAACGTTGTTCTGAAATGAGATTCATAATCTCCTTTGTGACTTTGTCTAAATGTTTAAATCTTTGAGGACAATTTATAATGTTATCAACCGGAGTATGAGATTCTTGACACATATAGGCCCTAATCAATGAGAAAATTTAACAATATTATAGAAAGAGTAACACACATTAAAAAATAAAACAAGACTTTCCTAGCCTATACCAAAATGTACATTTAATTAACTGATTTCATACACAAATGAAACTCTTGCAAGAGCTTACAAACGATAACATTTACACAACTTTTCCTTTATAAATGAGACTTATAAGCCTATAAACCTCACTTTGTATACAACTTATATCAAGTAAATTCTTAGTGTTAAAATCTACCTTATATAAGACACAAACATCTCTTAAGATGTTAGAAATATTTTCTTTTCTACAACTTAATAATAAATGATTTATATTTTCTGGGACTTTACATAAATTACAAAGACCACTTTCAAGCTTCTTCATAAGAAGAAGTCTTTCATTTAGATTTACTTTTCCTAATCTTAATCTTGAAATCTGTACCTCCTTCTTTCTATTAAAGTCCACAAATTTGGCGATTAAACACAGTTGGTATATTTATATCCTCTGAAGCGAGATTTTTAAAGGTATATAAGACGGTCAGCGCACATTCTATTGTTAAACGACATCTCGTGGCTGCCGGTTACTTCGACCTCTCCTTGGGTTATATTTTACTTAGATATATTTTGATCTTTAATGGCTGTTTCTGTTTAACGATGCTGCATCCTAGGCTAAATAATTAGCTTTGACCTCCTACTTTAGTCAGGCATAGGCCCGGAAGCACCCGAACTTAAGGCAACGGTCGAGTTGTTCTTTCATGCAAGAATGAGTGACGCTGTGTCATGGCTAAGATGATTTGCAATCGGAATGGTACCACCAGAGGGTTGACTTTTTCGTTGTTTATTTTCTTCCTTTATCAGCAGCTTGTTCCTGTCAAGGGCCGTGGATGTCGATCTTTCAATATGACTACGATTTGGTGATTACATGCAGGGATTAAAACGCGTTTGCTGAATTTAAAAAAATGTCGTTACAATGTAAATGGATTTACTTTACGTTGCCGCCACTTGGCGATTCGTTTGATATCTATCCCTGCCATTTGCTTAGTATGTTACTTTGCAATGTCGCCACCTTGCGAATTGTGTTGTGTATGCGTTAAATGTTGATGGCCGTCTGTGGAACTTATGATTTAGGGTGCTACGAAAATATAAATTTATTTTCATTCTAAATTTATGATATTTAATAATTATATTATTGGTTATGCTACTCATGATAGCCGCTTTAATGATGATGATGATGATGATGATGATGATGATGATGATGATGATGATGATGATGATGATGATGATGATGATGATGATGATGATGATGATGATGATGATGATGATGATGATGATAGTGACGGTGACGGTGACGGTGACGGTGACGGTGACGATGACGATGTGATGATGGTGATGACGATGACGATATTACACTAAGCAATTGTGACTGAAGATAGACATTTTATCCTTTTTAAATCAACATCTTTTGGCCGCCAAAGGCCGTTAACGTCGACGTTTACCTTCGTATGGGGAGTTACACTGGCTATTGTGTGTGTCCACAGTTTAACGGCAGCTTATGACAACAATTAGTTTTGGCATTATTACAGCTCTCTAGTATGCTGGCTATTAAGTGTAGTTGCTGCATTTATAAGGTATTGTAAATGCGTGTTAAAGGTGTTTAAGACGAGAACTGTATCATCGATTGTTTAGCGACATCGTGTGGCTGTCAGAGTCTAATATTACTACCTTTGTACCTATCTATAGACGCTGTGTCATGACGAGATTGCCCCCCTACTTTATTGATTGGCACCACCTAGTATACGATAGTGACCGATATTTTCTATGTTTCACAGCGTAAATGATGATGGTGATGATGATGATGATGATGATGATGATGATGATGATGATGATGATTTTTTATTATTATTATTATTATTATTATTATTATTATTATTATTATTATTATTATTATTATTATTATTATTATTATTATTATTATTATTATTATTATTATTATGACGACGACGACGACGACGATTGATAATAAACAGACCCTTATTATTGACCAAGGTAACCATGGATATGAAGTATTCACGACTTCATTTTTCTTACCCTCGTCAAATGATGGCGGTTGGTCAGTCCTCTCCCTCGCCATCTGCTCTTCTCACCGTCAATGTATTCATTATAGATGATTTGCCTAGAGGGCGTTAAGCATTCTTCCGTTTTTTATCAACAGCTTGTTTCCTCCAAGGGCTGTCTACTTCGACCTTACTGTTTGGATATTTCTCGAATCCTAACGACGATGTGTTATGACGAGAATGGCTATAGAGTCGTCCTCCTTTATTCCAGCTTTCGGACTTTCACCACCAAAAGTTCGACTGCTTTCCCCTCCAAGGACCGTTAACGTCGACCATACTCTATCTGTAACATTGACACAATGCCATTATACTAGCGCAGGATTGGATCCACAGTTTAACGGCAGCTTATGACAACATAGGTCGTTGCCGCCGACAAAGATTTTTTTTGGCATATTACAGCTCAAAAATATACTAGCGCAGAATTTAATTTGCTGAATTTATTAAATAGGAGAACAGCAAGTTAAAGGTGTCTTATAGACGCGCTCCGTATTACACATTATTTAGTGATAATCTTTTTGCTGCGAAGGCCGATAACGTCGAACTCTGATTATTTTATATTTTATGTAGATACATTGCCATCGACAGAGGATAGTTTCTGTTTAACGACGCTGATTCTGGAGACATTAAACAATTGTGAGCGAATGATTTGTTCAATGTCCATACACAGTAAGTGTTTATTGGGAGGAGGTTCGAATCCGTACCGTCAACTTCACACGTCCTGACCAATGGGACACCATGTCCCACAGTAGTTATGTTATTTTTGAAGGGCAACAGACTATCTAAAGAGGAAATATCAATCGATGACGCTGAACAATCGGTTCACTCTATCACTTAATTGCTTAAAAGACTTGCTCAAAGTTCCTTCATCTGACTACCTGGCTATCGATTTTTTTATGACTGAGTGTGGTGGCATGTGGTCGCCAAGGGCCTTTAATTAACACCGATTTTTCCCTGTAAAATTAATCAGATCGAGCGTCTGGAAACTAAACGCCTTTTTGAATTAATAGCCTCTGAAGAAAGCGTTTTAAAGGTGTTTGAGGCGAGCACTCTGTCACCTAATTGCAAAGCGACATCTTGTGGCCACCGAGGACCGTTAACGCCAACTTTACCCTATGATGGAATATCGATTAATTTAATTAAGTGCAGTTGCTGAAATTACAGTCTCGGATGAATGCTAAAGGTGTGTCTAAGATTAGCACTGTATGATTTATTGCTAAGCGACATCTTGTGGCTGTCCAGATCTATTATTATCTGGCTACCTGGTGCTCAAATTAGATATATTTCCTTCTGCAAGAGTAGTCCTATATCTGTATAACGACGCTATGTCGTGACTAGCATGATTAGCGTCGCCATCCTCCTTTATTTCAGTGTTTGGACTGGCACCACTCAAGGGAAGACAGTTTATCAAAACCTGATGGCCGCCAAGTTTCGTTAACATCGACCTTATACTCTAAAAGACAGTTTTTCCTTTTGCAGGCAACTAAACGCGTTTGCGGAATTTACAACGTCTGAAAAGAGCGTGTTAACCCTCTGAAGTACCCCTAGGGGTATTTTTGACCCCCACATATATTTCTTGTATATATTTCCTCAACTATGCAATGCATGCGTATTAACTTCTAAGACATTGAATATACACCCATGCATGTGTACATGAACATGCATACATGCATGTACACCTACCTACAAGTACACACATACATACACACACATATATCCATCCATCAATAGGCCTACATATATGCATGCATACTTACATACATACATACACAAGGTGATAGGTAAGCTAGAATAATAAATGAAGTGTCGTAAGCGCGGATCAAGAAAGAGACTATTCCTTCTAGAGGCAGGTACTGCGATGTGTTGGCCATGGATACCAGACGAGCGGATCCTCGGATCTATGAACAGGCGTCTATGAAGCGTTGCTTTCTTGCGCTGGGAATTCCTGAGGCTGAGATACCCGCACCAGACGCCAGCAAGAAGAGAGGAAGGTGTCATGTGTGTCCCAGAGTGAAAGACACTAAAGTGAATTATAGATGCAGTAAGTGTCAGCAGTTCGTTTGCGGAAATCATGCAGCGAAATCATTCGTGTGCGATACATGCAAGGACGACTAATTGAATATTTTCGAATACGCTTCCTTGTCAAGAAGATCGATACGAACCACAGACTTCTTATGATACATTATAATTTGGATGCTATGACTTCAGATATTATATCTACTATGTTGATATTGTGCATTAGTTGATTCATTGTAAATATTATACTCAAAACATGCTTCTAAATAGTGGGAGTCCTTTTTACCCCCAGGGGTACTGAAACGTGTTTTTCAAAAAGGGGTGCCACCGAGGGTTAAATGTGACCAAGATGATCACTCTATTATCAATGTTTGGCGACAGCGCGTCCCTGCAAAGCCCCGTAACGTCGACCTTAGGGAAAGTTCTGTGAATTTTCCATTTTCTGTCAATTTTTATTATGTTGGCTCTAGGGCCGTTTACATTGACCTCAGTCTATGGTTGGTGGTGGACACATTAAGCGATTGGATGGATTGGATCCACTGTTTAACGCCAGCTTATGACAAAATAGGCCGTTGTCGCCGACAAAGATTTTTTTGGCATACTACAGCCTTTTTTTTTGTTTTGATTAAGCGATTAGACGCATTTGCCGATTTTATAGCATTGGCTGAATGTGTGTAAAAGGTGTCTAAGATGACCACTACAATATCTATTGTTTGGCGACATCTTGTTGCTGCAAAGGCCGACTGCATATTTCTTTAGTCCATGGATAATTCCAGCGATTCTTGTTGTTTGATGCTTCTTTATGATACTGTGTCATAACAAAGATGATTGACGTCGTCCTCCTCTTTTCTCCAGGCTTTGGACTAACACTACCAGTGTATGAGTAGTGGCGGAATTATCAGTGGTAGTTGTAGTCGTAGTTTCGGTTTAGCGACGCTGTCTGATAGCAAAGATCATTTGCGTCGCCTTACTCATCGTTTGCAAACGGTAAGAAATGTAGGTGATTCGGTACTCAGTAAAAACTGAAAAGACGAAATAAACGATGGTCGCTAGAAATGGAATGAGAGTCGATAATCTTAAAAGACATTTCATGATAATTATATTATTATACAACAATCCAGGATGAAAACCCAGTTACTGCTAACATCACACAACACGTACTATAAAGAGTTCTAAGAGATGAATAGATGTTGGAATCATTGAGATTTGGTGTCAGCGGGCTAATTTATGTTTAACGATGCTGTGTCATAATTAGGGTAATTGGCGTCGCCCTCCTCCTTAATCCATGCTTGGGACTGGCACTGAGCGATGGCATGCAGTTTTTTCATTGTTTATCAACATCTTGTGGTCGTCAAGGGCCGTTAACGTCAACCTTATTCTATGGAGGGTGAAACTGCAACCAGTAGCGATTAAACGCTTTTCCTTAAATTATAGCAACGGAGGAATGAGTGTCAAAGGTGTCTAAGACGATCACTGTTCTATCCATTGTTTTAGCGACATCTTGTGGCCGTCAAAAGCTATTACGTCGACTTCCACTTCATGAATGACTTAACTTCTTCCGTAGGCGGGTCGACTGTTTATTACGACCTTCATAGTGTATGGGATTTTAGCAGCGCCACCTACCAAACGAACTAAGTGAAATTAGCGTAACGGGAAAAGTTCATTTTATGACAATGTTCTAGTTCTTCTATTATTATTGTTAATAATTGTTTCCATCGGTTGTAATAGTTTCGGTTTAACGACGCAGAGTCATAAGAGAGATAAATATTATTATATTCGTTTATTGGTATTTTATCGCCCTTCTTAATAATCCATGCATCGCTTGGAAAGCATGGATTTACTATTGTTTAACGACATCTTGTGGCTTCAGATTACGTCGACCTCTCATTAACTTATGTTCTAATTAGATATATTTCCATCCTTCTCCTTTGCTCCGGCTTTGGCCTGGCACTACTCGAATGTAGATATTTTAACCTTTGTTTATCAACAGCTTGGGGCCGCCGAGGGCAGTTAACGTCGATCCTACTCTCATGACATTGTCATGTCGCGTTGACTCTGTCGATTAAACAAAATTTCTGAATTTATATGAAGGGACGAAAGCGTCTTAAAGGTGTGTAAGACCAGCACTATACGATCCATTGTTTAGCGACATCCTTTGGCTGCAAAGGCCAATTACGTAGACTTCTCATTGCCTTATAATATTTTAATTAAAGACATTTCCATCGGTAGGATTAGTTTATGTTAAACGACGTTGCATTTATAATACACGCAAGGTCAGATTTCTGAAGAAACATGGCGTAGAGCAATTGTAAGTTACTGTCTAAGGGTAAGAGGCGCGAACTCATACTCGTCGCATTATAAGTCGAGTGCTTTAACAAGGCGATCGCTCTAACCAATCCGATACCGTGTCCCTATGATTAGCTAAGCTGCATTGGCACTTTTTAAGTACCTTCTCTCTGTATTTATATATCGCTAGTTTGTAGGAGCAGCATTATTCGATGGGGCTGAACAATTTTTTACCTGAGGACTTGCTCATTGTGTTCATACATGGTAGCCGTCTATCAAGGGAGGGGCCAGGGAACCGGTACACTAAGATGTCGGCTTTACTAAATTGCGATGCTACATAAATTAACTGTCTTCGTAGCAATGAACAGTTCCATTACCGTGGTTCAGACACAGATGTTTTGATTGTGGATCCATCCGTAGAAACTTTAGCAGAGGTATTAGGCTTATCTGTTTAACGACGTCATATCACGACGAAGACGATTAGCGTCTCCCTCCTCCTTTATTCCAGCATTTTGACTGTCACCACCTGAGTATACGGCAGTGGCCGAAATTTTTGTTTCATAATTATATACGCAGCTTAACGACGCACTTTCACAGCGTAAATGATCAGCGTCGCCCTCCTCCGTTATCAAAGCTACGGTCTGGCCGCTGACTGTATGTCATTGTTCAGCGACATCTTGCGACAGTAAAAGCTGACGCTGCGGTTGTTTATCATCATATCTTGCCTTCAACGCCCGTTTACGTCGACTTATTCTGTTTCTGCCGTTGGTCTGTTACCCTTTGCAGCGTTATCTATAAGACGCATTTTATGAATTTATATAATCGGATGAATACGTCTTAAAGGTGTGTAAAACCAGCACTGCATTTGTGATGTGCTCTATCAAAACCAGGCGCATGTCGCAAAATACAATTTCGAGAAAACGGCGAAAAATGACCGGCAGGGTCGACATTGTGTGTTTTGTGTTTGAATCAAATTCGTGTAGTATAATCATTATTTTATCCAAAAAAATTATTTGGATGGAAAAATATTGCGTTTTAATCTGCAAAAATCACATTATTGTAGACGTTCCTGAAAGAAAGAAATAAAAGCAATCATTTTTACTTCAACTTTATCGCCTTCTATTATTGCCATCTAGCGAATAGATGTAACTTGTTATACGTCTATGGAAAGGTTTGAATGTCTATTTTTAGATTAATTAACCCTTGAACGGTAACCTTTTTTTTACACCGGTCCTCGGTAACCTGGGGGTGTTTTCTACCCCCGGGGGTAACTACTGTTGTTTGTGAAGTAGGAACGAATTTTTCTAATTACAACGATACAGTAATCATAGTTTGATAATATTCTTTGTATTTAACACGGATATTCTATGCAGATGACTGACGTCATTACTATAATGACGTCATTGCGTCGTTATAATAAAACCAACACTCAAACCGGAGTCGCAGAAGTCGAGAAAGCGTGGTCGATGTCATGCGTGCCCCAGAAAAAAAGATATAAAAGTTGAAAACCAATGCACTGAATGTGAACAATTTGTTTGTCAGCAGCATGCTGAAAAGAAGCTAATATGTAAGAGATGTAGGCCTACAATTGAAGACGTCTTAGAAGACAGTCAGTAGAAGATGAAAGGCATGCTGTTACATTTATGGTTGGCATTGGTTGCTGACATGTAGTGTACATAAAAGATAACATTACCTGAGCTTTTATTTCGTATGTTATAGGTTTATAGATAGCATTATGTTATTTGTTTGGATGTGGACTAACGAATTTCAGATTCTCCTTTGCTTGAAATAGTATTATGCAATTATTTTTTCTTCATAACATCTCGTTTTTCGCCGCCATATTGAAAATATGTTAAATATAGTAACAGTATGCACAATGTTTTTTACATAATTTGAAGCATGGTCAATGTCAGGAAAAGTCACCAAAGCGATTGTAAAAATTTCTAGTACTTCCTTTAATTCATTTTGTGCTTTCAGCTCTAGGAAAACGCGTGTGCTCTCTGTTCGAAACTTCTTGCATGCAAAAAAGCATGATATCGTGGATTACTTCCGGCGCGTACCACAAGTGCGATTGTCCTCTTCAGTGCTACCAACCCACGTATCCATATTCAATCTCAACAAGTCCTCTGTCACAGAATTTTCTCAATTATATGTCGCAAAGGTCGCAGTTCAAGGGACGGAATCTGACGATGTCAAAACTGAGCAAGGAACTCGTCTTCCTGGATATCTTCTACTCTCAGCTGAACTACGTCGACATCCAAACAACTCCAGCCTACGATTTCCTCACACTGGTTTGCGACATTGGCGGTGCTTTGGGTCTGATTCTCGGAGGAACATTACTTACTATTGCAGAATGTTTTCAGTTTTTCGTCCAAACAATCAATGAATTTGTTATTTCTGCAAGGTTTGCTAAAATGCAACGCCGTTGAAAGGTCGATTTGTGAAGCACATTTGATGCAGATATTTCTATTTTGATTATTTTGTAGGCATAGAAGTTCTGAATTTGGAGATTTATGGCTCTTGCAACAGAATAAATTAGCTGCTATGAGCAATCTTTGTGTAGCTAAAAGAAATGCGATGCTATGTTTTATGTTGACTACGAAGTATAATGTCTATAAAATTATAAAATGAGTTGCTTTAAGTAGTACTTTCTAAGTCGTCATTTCTTCATAATCAGTCTATTTTTTCCGATATGCATTAAACTGTTTGATGTCAATTGCTTCGGTGTCATCTTAACCCGTTTTTGCCCAGTGTTCCATTATTGGAACATTTTGCAAATACTTTACTTACTTGTAATTTAGCGCTATATAGTGAATATAATTCATCACCTGCCATTGTAAACAGTATTTCTAAGATATATCTATCAAAAATTATTATTTTGAATAACTAATAGTTATGAGATACGGTCTTTATGAGCAATTTTGTGTTAAAAAAATTTCGACGAATTTCGACGAAAAGGTACATATATAAATAAAATTAATATAAATAAAGATCTTTTTAGAAGTTGCTGTTTTTGGTACTCTAATACCACTTATATTTCATGATAATTTTAATTAGTTTTTAGGACGAACTTTACTTTGGACTTTTTGCAATTATATTGTATGTTCCATTATTGGAACACTGGGCATATATGGGTGCAAAATTTTCTCGTTACGGCATATCGCTCTAGTCTCTTATATTGCATTTCACAATGAAATTTAGCTTGGTTTAGCGAACTTACTCGCATATAAAGATAAGTTTTTGATTTTGCATCATCATCCATACATACATACATGCATGCATACATACATACATGCTTACATACATACATACATACATACAGACATACATGCATACATTCATACATGCATACATAAATACATACATGGCTGCACACCAGAGTGAAGGTCAGATAGATAGTGCTGATGAAAAAACTGGTGAAACCCAGTGGCGGCGCCAGGATTTCAGGTTGGGGGGGGCTAAAGCTCAAAAACCTTCCCTTTTGTCCCCTCCTCGCTGTGATTTGCAGTGATTTCCCACTTTTGGGGGGCTGAGCCGCAGTTAGGGGGGCTAAGCACCCCCTAGCCCCCCTGGCGCCGCCACTGGTGAAACCCTGAACATTCTGAGCGAACGATAGGTTTCAAGGATATGGTTCCAAGTGTCAGTGTGATTCTGGCCGGCATTCCCTTCCACGATAATTTTCTTCGCTTGTTTGCAGGGAAAATGGTCATTTTTGTGATATTTTTCTGTTCTTTGTCTGAACTTAGGCACATGTATACTGAATATGGGCCCCAAATCTTTCTATACAGCATTGTGATAGCAGCTAGAACAAATGTGCTAGGTAACGTCACTTGAAATAATCATTGCTGTACTTGGTAATGTTGGCGTGGATTATGTATATTTCTGCACCCATATGTGCCCAGTGTTCCAATATTGGAACATAGGAACAAAATACAAAATTTCATGGAATTTCTTAAAATAAATGAAAAATTAAGGTGGCATGGCTATTCTAGCATCAAACTGTGTAACATAACTCAAAATGAAGCAAAAATAAAATTTGGGCAAAAACGGGTTAATAATAAGGATCATTTGAGTGTGTGTGTGTAGCCATCGGCAGACCTATGGGGGGGAATGAAGCATAAATCTTCATAGCCTTTCAGGGGGGAAGAATTTTTTAGTAGGCCTACATTAAACGTCTGTTCAGTTTTTTCCATCTCAGAAATCAATTGATGTGCTTTTAATTTGATGCGGCTCAGCTGATGCGTCAGCGCAGTCAGAAACTGAAACTGACCAGAGAAGATGAACATCCATGGCTGTCCCTAGTAACACAATTACAACGATTTGCCACGACCCACGATGTTTATGCGAACTTTCCGGTTCATCGAGCAAGACGACCATTTAGGCAACATGACCAGAAACTGAGAAAGGGATTGTAAAATGTGTTTCTCAGTAGCCTACTGTAGCACAGACCACTATCATGGTAGGCCTATTGGTGTTTACTATGGTACACTCGATATACATGTACGGTTGCTTGTCAAATACAGGACCGTTTCCATGATGACATGCTAGGTACTTTTTGAAGTAATGGATCATTTTACGCCAAGGAAGAGGATAGCGTACCGACAGACAGTGCATGCAACTAACCTGTGTAACTTCTACGACCTAGACCCACAGATAGTGAAAACCGAACTCCAGGAGTTTCGACATGCATATCGCGCCATGCAAGACATTGTGCCTCTTAAAGACTTGATTCCTGACGATTGAAAACTAGAACTGATTGACCTATATGATGCAGGCACCGGCAGCGACGACGATGACGAGCAAAAGACACATCTGTCAACAGGACAGTGGATTGAAAGCTTGTTATGTTAAGCTATTACGTGTAATATGGCAACTTTTAGGCTATCCCACGCTCACCAGCTTGTACAAAATCCTGGTATACCTTGCGGTGACCAGTTGCTCAGCTGAGCGAGTAATGAGTCTCATCCACATAGTTGATGACTGGTTGGCATCTCTGACAGTATTAGCCCGTGAACGAGACACTATCACAAAAACTAGACGAAATTGTTGATCGCTTGACTACGCACTCTGCTGCTCAGAAGAAGTGCATAATTATTGTAATATTAGTACTTACGTTAGTAGGCCTACTGCCTGGCCGCTTTGGCGGTATGCATTCCTCTGTCTGTGTACAAGCCTTCAAATTTTATTTTTTACAGTACACGGTCTGGGGCGGTCGTCGGGGGAATCTGATGACACAAGGGGGGATGCTTCATAGGCTTAAGGGGGGGATGGACGCCCCTGGCCATCGGGCTGAGCTAACTCCAGTATTTCCAAGAATCGTCCAAGTTACAATAGAACGAGCACCAAAGACGCTCCTTGCCAGCTTAAGCCAACTCTTTGGACTAGATGTGTTATTGTTGCATACATGTGTATGCATACATAGTACTAATGTAATGGGGGGCCCGATAGCGCATTGGATAACACACTGGCATAGAGAGCGAGAGGCACCGAGATCGAACCCGTAGGCGGATATGCTTTGTAGGCTGCCATTAGCGCCGTGTATTGCAGGCTGTCTGTTCTGTTAGTAGTTAAGATTTATGTCTTCTCTCATTTGTGTTCTTCTGAATTGTTTAATTGTCATAACATGTAAATGTACAGCGCAGTGCGTTTGTAAGTAAGTAAGTAAGTAAGTATTTCCTTTATTGATAAGCACTAGCAAACGCACAGCACTGTACATAGCAAGATTAATACATTCAAACAAATAAACAAAATTTATATATACAATCATAGAATTGAATGAGAGGCTTTATTGTACAGAGGAAGAAGAGCTAGAGCTAGTCATTGGGGAAAATGAAGGGTTTCTATAGACAGATCTAGGAAAAACATAGTTTATTTGTATAGCATCCGGGCAAGGAAGCATTTCTGAGACAGGTTGTCAAACATGGGAAGCTCACGGTTATGGGACCGTGGCCGCAGGGAGTAGTGCGATTGCTTGATCGGCGGCAACAATTTATGCAATACATGATAAGGATTGTGCAGAATACAGCAAATAGTCTAGTATCCGCATTGCTGCAGAGAGTCTCAAATGAGGCGCTTAATTAAAGAAAAGATACTATTATATTTATTATTATTATTATTATTATTATTATTATTATTGATTATACATTTAATCATAAATCAGACTGATCTCGCTGCTACGGTAATTTTTATTTATTTAACCCGTTTTGGACCAAATCTTTATTAGGAAATTTTTTATGAACCTCCATTTGCACTCTCCAGGCAGCTACTAAACATATGTTAAGAGCATGGGTGTAGAAGCAGAACCACCACTTTTTACGGCCAGTATTCACTGAGAAACCTATCGATTAGGTCGACGACCCAACCCATTGTCTTGTTGTACGAGTAAATCATCATAGGGCAGTTTATTTGGATATGCTTCTTGTCAACACTGGAGTATGGACACAGTTTGACTCACACCGACATGGTTTGATGCTACGAACCCTGGCTTGTTGTTTTTTCCACAATGCCACCACAACACAATCATCCATTGCCCTGATATTCGATTCCTCCTCGCTGCTCGTTCTTCACCGCACTGGATTTCATAAGAGGCAGTCTCACAAGCGGTTCTCCCGTATAATTGTCCCAATTGCAGCAAAATCTGTATCCTTCGGTATTGTGAGGAGTTCTAATGAAGTGAAGAAGTTGTCGAAAGTAAGAGTGTGACACGTGGGATGTTCCACTGTCGTCAGAAGCTGCCAAACAACTTGACTACCGAGGCCTAACCTGTCAGCCTAACCACGTGTTGATCCTATATATTGAGTGGTACTCCAAAGCCATCAATAATTTAGGGTTTTTTATTGTTTATTACACGCACACACACGCACACACACGTATATAATTATATATATATATATTATATATAAATATCTTATATATAAAAAAAAATGATTTCGTTGACACACGTAGCTCAGGATCAGAAACATGCATCTGTAAATAAACGTTGACTTGTCTTGACGTCATCAGTACCATATTGGACCAATGTTCGTAAAATGAACATACCCAGATATGAAAATTTTACGGCTCCATTTATTACAATAAAATTATGCAAATGGCATGTGCTTGGTGCTAAATATGTGAACTTGTCAAATACCCATCAGCTTGTGCGATATTACACATCGAACCAAAATTACAAATTTACCTGGACTTGCAGTATTTAGCCTGATATAAAATCAGTTCAAAACTTGAAAAACAACAATTTTTAGCGATTTATCCGACAAATCAACCTTTTGGCTGACATAAGAGCACATGAAAAGAAAATTAAAATGATCACGTCAATCAATGTGATGTCATCAAAAAATGTGTTCGTAAAACGAACATTGGTCCAAAACTGGTTAACTATAGTAGCTCTCCATTCACCTTTAGGACGTGCAGATGAAGCACATATCGCTGGAGTTGGGCTGGGAGCGTCTCCGAGTAGGTATCTTGGAGTGGCGATATATAAGTGTTCCCACTGAACGAATGAATTAATTAATTAATTAATCGAATAAAAGAAAGAATGAATAAGTGTCTTTAAAAATGAAACCCTAGTAAATAAATCGTGATCAGCACGGTCAAAAACAAAATCCCTTCTCTTCAGGGAATCCAACAGTTAACAATCAAACGAAAGGATAAATTATTCCGCCAAGGAGGAGATAATATAGCGCTCATGAAGGACACCTTTAACGCGCATCCTTTAAACGCTATCAATAATATTAAACAAATGCGTCAAATCGCCGGTTAAAACTTCGGCAATACTCGTATAATGGTTTTGCTAGTCTTAAGCCTAGAGAAAAGAGGAAGGCGACGCTAATCATCAGCACGTAGCGAGACGTAAATTCAAGAGGAGGCAACTTCACAGACCATTGGCAAAATCCTGGTGATTGATTGATTGATTGATTGATTGATTGATTGATTGATTGATTGATTGATTGATTGATTGATTGATTGATTGATTGATTGATTGATTGATTGATTGATTGATTGATTGATTGATTGATTGATTGATTGATTGATTGATTGATTGATTGATTGATTGATTGATTGATTGATTGATTGATTGATTGATTGATTGATTGATTGATTGATTGATTGATTGATTGATTGATTGATTGATTGATTGATTGATTGATTGATTGATTGATTGATTGATTGATTGATTGATTGATTGATTGATTGATTGATTGATTGATTGATTGATTGATTGATTGATTGATTGATTGATTGATTGATTGATTGATTGATTGATTGATTGATTGATTGATTGATTGATTGATTGATTGATTGATTGATTGATTGATTGATTGATTGAAGTTCCAGTATATAAAAAAGCACGAGGAGCCAACTGCCTCCTCGTGCCTCAATGTACAGCTACGCCTATGCTAATCATCTACATGCATGTTTGAAGCAGCATCGTTAAACAGCAAGTAATTAACTAATCGCCAGTTTATTAAAAGCTTCACACAGATATGGTAGAGTCGACGTTAACGGCCCTTGATGGTGGTGGTTTTTCTGTTTAACGACTAGCTGTGTGGTAACAAAGACCATTAGCGTCGCCCTCCTCCTTTATCCAGGCTTGGGACTGGCACTGTCAGAAAGCGAACAGTGGCGGAGTTAACGGCCCCTGGCATCCAAAAGACACCTTAAAAACGCTTCCTTCAGAAGCAATAAATTCGGCAAGTGCGCTAATTCGACAGATGAATCCTATGATCATCAACAAAGGCAAAGGTCAACGTCATAACGGCCGTTGGCGGCCACCAGACGTATCTACAGAACGGAAAACGTCTTACAATGGGGTAGTGCCAGTCCAAAGGTTGGAATAAGGAGGGCAAGGCTAATCATCCTCGTAATGACAAAGCGTCTTTAAACCAACACTACCGACTAATGAAGAGAGTTTGAATCCTTGCAATTGTTTCTATACATATAGGTATGTAACGTGCTCATCCGAAAGCATCAGGTTCAAGGGAGAAGAAAAAAGAGAAGAAGAGTTAGGCCGAGAGACACCCACTGGAATGAAGTGTTAGCGACTTCATCCTGCTTAGCCTCGGCATATGAAAGCGGATGGCCAGCCCTATCCCTCGCCGGCTCATCTTCCCACCGACAGTGTACCTCCAGTATACTCATGATAGTTGAGTCTGCTAGTGTCGCTGAGATCTCGACACAATTATCTGCCCTGGCTGGGAGTAGAACCCCAAACATTTAGGTCTACAGTCTAACATGCTAACCACTAGACTATCACGCGCTGAAGTTCTGCATACAAATGACTGCCAAATGAAATCTTTTAATTTAATGTATATATCAGGAAATTTGACATAGCGCTTTTTTCAAGTACCTCAAAAAAGCGCCTACAATGGTTCATATTCTTTAGCGACCTCCGTTAGGTTGGATATTGACCTGCTTAAGGCTTGGTTTTGCTGCACCATCAGTTGAGTGGCGCAATAGAAGTTACCAATTCCCCCTTCCCATTTACCTCCCTCGCCGCTTCTAAACACCACCCACCCTAGCCGTCCGACTCTCTGCCTGCTTGACCTCTTTGGATCTTCAACTGAAACCGATTTAACGCAATCGCCAATAAAATTGCATTCACTTGCAATAATTATAGAGCGCAGCATAAATAATTTTCCTGAACAATGATTACAGAATCGCTCTTCTACTCGTACTTATATGGCGAAAATCATCCTTAAAAGAGGTGTGGAATTATTTTCAGCAATCTTTTCCATTGTCGAGGTTAAAATGATGTGGAGCAACAACACCGAAACAACTTCACTGGCTTCCCAGTCACCTTCAAAATCTCCCTCCTCGTGAATCATATCTACGCTGGAACCTCTCCCTCATACATGGCATCCATGGTAACGCCATGTCTTGCCTGCAATGCTAGAGGACTCTGATCGTCCACGGTAAGAGATTTTACTGTACTTCGAACAAATCAAAAGTTTGGTAACCGTGCCTTCTCGGTCTCAGGACCCACATAATGGAACAGCCTTCCAACTTCAGTTCGTCAATGAACATCTGTTGCTCAATTTAAATCAAAATTAAACAACTCATCTGTTCTCGTTGTACTATAATGTAGCGAAACGTGCTCTCGGGCAAAACTTGTTTTGTTAAAGCGCGCTGGTATTGTCTTTATTTAAACACCGGTGACGTCATTCCGATAGTCATACAATTATGACGTCATCCGATTAACCAATAGTCTCTTGACGTCATTTGGTGTATTGTCTGAGGTTAGGAGATACCGATATGGTCGGAAATTTTATAGCGAAATTATACTCTAATAATAGTATAATGATAATATGTGTATATATAAGTAAGTATAACACCAATTGTTTTATTGAGAAGCACTAGCAAACGCAAAGCAATGTAACATGGCTAGGTTAATGCATTCAAATAAACAGACAAAAAATTATATATACAACCAGAGAATTGAATGAGAGACGTTATTACGTTATTGTACTACTACTACTACTACTACTACTACTACTACTACTACTACTACTACTACTACTACTACTACTACTACTACTACTACTACTACTACTACTACTACTACTACTACTACTACTACTACTACTACTACTACTACTACTACTACTACTACTACTACTACTACTACTACTACTACTACTAATAATATTACTACTACTACTACTACCATTACTACTACTACTACTACTACTACTACTACTACTACTACTACTACTACTACTACTACTACTACTAATAATAATAATAATAATAATAATATTATTATTAATAATAATAATAATAATAATAATAATAATAATAATAATAATAATAATAATAACAATAATAATAATAATAATAATAATAATAATAATAACAACAACAATTATAAGACGATTATTTTGTATAGCGCCGTTGCACGTTCGAGGCCGAAAGAAAGGGTGCTGTACATGAGTTGAACAAATCAATTACAGTCAATATCAAGTTTCTAAACATAGCCCTCCAAAGTACGTCACTGTGCGACATATGCGTGTCAGTGCGGTCTGGCCACATTACAGTGTCGTCTCAAAATCAGACACATGAAGAACAGGAGTGACCAATCAGAAGCCGCGAACCGTTCTCGTACGTTATATAAAGGCGCGCATTCACCACATCGGTACACACCTGACAGGCGCAATCGTTGGGACCACAACGGACCAGCATTGGTCATGTTGGTCTAGCGAGGACCCGGTGAACGTGCTTGACTTGACCGTGTCTTTCCTGTCGTATTCACAGAAGAACTTACAATACTAACACTGTCCTCTTTATGGATGACCAATCAACCAGAATGTTCTCAAGCAAGTAAACATTGGCCAGCTAATGCCACAGGTGACCAACACCTACCGGCCGGCGTTAGTTAACTAGCGCCTGGCTTCGGAGACCGTGGAAGCTTATGCAGTGCGAATGAGGCTATAACGTAAGTTATACAGCTAAACCCCTCTGAGCCACCGTGTGAACCGCCCCACCAAACCGGGTGCAGATGTCTGACATGCTATACGTGCGCACATTTTGCATATTTCTGTACATATGATATATCACTAAATGTATGTGGCATATAATTATTATATCAACACAAACATATAGTGTGTACATATTGTATATATCTGTGCATATGCTGTATCTCTATACGTATGTGGATCATTTGTAAACAACCGAGTGAACGACTATATCACGTCTCCAGAGTAGCAGCACAACGGCAGCGGCCCCTACCTGCCATACCCTTAAAGGGAGAACGCCTGATTTCGATGGCCCTACAAAAAAATACGCGACGTCCCATCGCACCCTAAACAAGGGTCTTTATAAGTAACTCCACCATTAGGCCTAATGTCTGTCTGTCCCATAAATAATAATTAAAGAATATTGTATCATTATGGTGAAAATAAAAGAGAGACTGCTAGCAGAGTGTGGTGGTAGTCATAGCCTGTTGCTCTCTCAAGCCTCGTATGTGACGCCACGGTGGTTGACACACTAGCGCCTTCCTACCTGCAGGCAACGGCCGTGACAGCAGGAGCAGCAACAGAAATCGCGGACAACAGAAAGAATCAAAAATACCAGACCATTCTAGATGCACACGACTTCATCCCGTTGGCCCTAGAAACTTTAGACCAATTAACTCAAAAGACCTTGCATTTGTCGCAGATATTGGCCGTTATCTGACGAAGGCGACGGACGAAGTGAGAGACGACCTTCCTCGTTCAAAGACTTTCGATGACAATTCAACGCTTTAACGCTGTGGCCTTCGTCGTTTCTTCTGTTGACCCTATGTCCGAGATGGAAGAGGGATAGCCTTTCCATAATAATAATAGTAATAATAATGATGGTGATGATAATAATAATAATAATAATAATAATAATAATAATAATAATAATAATAATAATAATAATAATAATAATAATAATATTATTATTATTAATAATAATAATAATAATAATAATAATAATAATAATAATAATAATAATAATAATAATAATAATAATGATAATGATAATGATAATAATAATAATAATAATAATAATAATAATAATAATAATAATAATAATAATAATAATAATAATAATAATAATAATAATAGTAATAATAATGCGGTTTGGCCACATTACAGTGTCGTATTAAAGCCACACATCTGAAGAAAAGCAATGACCAATCAGAAGCCGCGAACCGTTCTCGTACGTCATTTAACACTAGAAGTACCGAGAAATCGAACTTCCTAGAAGCACCAAAGGGGTCATTTTGACCCCTCATATTTTATGATGCAAAGTCAATTGCAAATTCAATGAAATTGACAAAACAACTTTATTAACATTAATTATGTAACCACAAACAAATGTAATATATTTTAGTTGAAATGTCAAATAGTAATGGAAAAATCTGAATTTCTACAAAATGTGAAATCTGTCATAATGAGTCAATGACATTACTGATGTGATCATAAGTTGTTGAACAATGCAAGACCATGCATTTCAATTTCTATTGGACTGAATAGGTGACATTGTCATCATGATCATCATTATTACAAATCACACAACTGTTACGCGTCATAACACGAGCAGTGCACACGCCACATGCTGGTTTTTTGCACGTTGCACATCGGTCTCTTGTTTTGTTTCCCTTGCATCCGGTAACTTGACATTTGCGACGTTTCATTCCCTGCTCCACAAATTCTTCAGCGTCTTGTAACATCTCTGTTTCTTCTCTGCGTCGAGAGGTGACGTATGGGTTGTTAAGTTCTGTGGCAAGTTGAAAAATGAAATCCCGACGACTGATCGTAGTACCTGTAACTTCCTTAAACAGGATCCATGAGTTGATTCCTGCCAGGTCAAGGACGTTATAGAAAACCTGAACAGGCCACCGGCGTGAGGCCGCTTTCACTGAATACTTGCGAGTCATCTGGTCCACAACATCAACGCCGAACTTCGTTTTGTTGTAGTATGCTACTGTCTCTGGAATTTTTTTAGCATTGACTCCAATGTCGACATCCTTGTGCATTGAACTCAAAATCACTACATTCTTCTGCGGCTTACATTTATACACTGTCAGTGTGTAGTCCTCATGTTTCAACAACATTGTACTGTACCGCTCCTTCGTAGGGTCAACTGCAGCAGAGGGAGGTAATTCACGTCAAAGTCATCGACGTAAAAAAACTGTCTGTGGTAACGTTACGACCCTTATCGAGGTATGGTTCCATCAGTCTGAGTACCACACTGTCTGCAAGTCTCTGACCTTCTGGACGTGTTTCGTCTTTTCCCAAGTAAGGGAATCCATTGACGACATATTTTGACGCAACATCAACCGCAAGCCAGAATTTAATACCAAACTTATCTGGCTTCGACGCAATGTACTGCAACCATTTACATCTTACTTTGGTTGGAAATAACTGTTCATCGATCGCGATGTTTTCGCCAGGTTTGTAACAACGTTGACTGTTGCTTATGAAAATGTTCCACGGATGAGACGCAAGCGCAAACTTGTCTGTTTGTAAACGTAAACTTCTGGTAGATCTTATGTCAAATCGTAAGTATCGCAGAATTTCACAAAACCGATTACGAGACTTCACTTTGCGAAGAACGGTGGTCCCCAATCTTCATTCCACAGACCTCTTATTGAAAGAGTATTTGCGCCGTATGCTCCACGCGCAAACATCATCGCGACGACCGCATTCAGTTCCTCCACCGACATGGACCAGGTATCAACTCCAAGTTAACGTCTAGCTTCATCCTGTGTAGCCTGCTGTATGTTAGTCAACATTTCTCGATTGATAAGCAGACTGAATGCACTAGCTGTACTGTCGTTGACGATATTCCTCTGCGCATATGCAGTCGGTCCAAGTGTATCGCGAAGAACATTTTGAGCAGCAATTCGACCAATTGGGTTTGATGCGCTTCCATTGATGACTTCCCAAACGGTTCCGTCCCGTGCTGTGTTCATTCCCAATGTTGGTGTGATATTTACATTATCACTACTTCGTCCTCGTCTTTGCCTGCCACGAACACCACCACGAACATCTCCACGAACACCACCACGAACACCATCACGAACACCACCACGAACACCACCACGAACACCATCACGAACACCACCACGAAGATCTCCACGAACACCACCACGAACACCACCACGAACACCACCACGAACACCTCCACGAACACCACCACGAACACCACCACGAACACCTCCACGAACACCACCACGAATTCCACCACGGGTGACACGAGTCGAACAAGGACGGAGATCAATGCCTTCATGCGCACTGCTGTCACTGTTATATGAAATTGAATCATCGTTACGTCCATTGTCACTTGAATCACTGTCAACTTCGGCATTGTGTGTAGTGTTCAAATTTTCGATATCAGATCCAGATTCACTGGCATCGTCGTCCCCAGAATCATCATCCGCAATTCGCTGAATAATTTCAAGGGCTTGCTTAGCTGTGAAACGTTGTCTTGATGTTCTTTGTACATCCATATTTTTTTAGTGTTAGGAAAACGTAGGTCTAATCATGAGCAATATTTATGTCCAATTGATTGTATTACGTCATTAGCAATTGATTACGTCATTAGCATTGATCTATAAAATTTATAGAAAAGAATAAAATAAGAAATGCATAGCCTGACATGCAAGTACTAATACAGGGGTCAGATTGACCCCTTGGTGCTTAAAGGTAGAACAGGTAAAATCTAAGAAATTGTGAATCCCCCCGAGTTCAAATTTTGGCAGAGGGTATACCCTACGAAGTTAGGAAAAGTCATGAAATTACAGGACCCAGGCTATATCTGGGGCCGAGGAGCGTTGCGCTGAAAACAAAAAAGGTCAGATTGACCCCTTCGGTGCTTCTAGTGTTAAAGGCGAGCATTCACCACATCGGTACACACCTGAAAGGCGCAATCGTTGGGACCACAACGGACCAGCATTGGTCATGTTGGTCTGGCGAGGACCCGGCGAACGTGCTTGACTTGACCGTGTCTTTCCTGTCGTATTCACAGAAGTACTTACAATACTAACACTGTCCTCTTGTATGGATGACCAATCAACCAGAGTGTTCTCAAGCAGGCAAACAATGGCCAGCTAATGCCACAGGTGACCAGCACCTACCCCGACAGGCGTTAGGTAACTAGCGCCTGACTTCGGAGACCGTGGAAGCTTATGCAGTGCGAGTGAGGCTATAACGTAAGTTATACAGCGAACCCCTCTGAGCCACCGTGTGAACCGCCCCACAAAACCGGATGCAGATATCAACACCTACTAATACACATGATTGCATATCGTATTGTATAATAGCTGTACGAATGTTTTTATCTGTATCGGTAGGTGGCATATTTGTAAACAACCGAGTGAACGTCTATCACGTCTCCAGAGGCGCAGCACAATGGCAGCGGCCCCTACCTGCAATACCCTTAAGGGAGAACGCCTGATTTCGTTGGCCCTACAAAAAAATACGCGACGTCCCATCGCACCCTTAACCAGGGTCTTTATAAGTCACTCCACCATTAGGCCTAATTCTGTCTGTCCCATAAATAATAATTAAATAATATTGTATCACATTGTGAAAATAAAAGAGAGACTGCTAGTAGAGTGTGGTGGTAGTCATAACCTGTTGTTAACACTGTCTCTCTCAAGCCTCTTACGGGACGCCACGGTGGTTGACACACTAGCGCCTTCCTACCTGCAGGCAACGGCCGTGACAGCAGGAGCAGCAACAGAAATAGCGGACAATAGAAAGAATCAAAAATACCAGACCCTTCTAGATGCACACGACTTCATCCCGTTGGCCCTATAAACTTTAGACCAGTTAACTCAAAAGGCCTTGCATTTGTCGCAGATATTGGCCGTTATCTGACGAAGGCGACGGAAGAAGTGAGAGACGACCTTCCTCGTTCAAACACTTTCGATGACAATTCAACGCTTGAACACTGTGGCCTTCGTCGTTTCTTTTGTTGACCCTATGTCCGAGATGGAAGAGGGATAGCCTTTCCATAATAATAATAATAATAATAATAATAATACTAATAATAATAATAATAATAATAATAATAATAATAATAATAATGGTGATATTAATAATAATAATAATAATAATAATAATAATAATAATAATAATAATAATAATAATAATAATAATAATAATAATAATAATAATAATAATAATATTGCGGTTTGCCACATTACAGTGTCGTATTAAAGCCACATATCTGAAGAAAAGCAATGACCAATCAGAAACCGCGAACCGTTCTCGTACGTCATTTAAAGGCGAGCATTCACCACATCGGTACACACCTGAAAGGCGCAATCGTTGGGACCACAACGGACCAGCATTGGTCATGTTGGTCTGGCGAGGACCCGGCGAACGTGCTTGACTTGACCGTGTCTTTCCTGTCGTATTCACAGAAGTACTTACAATACTAACACTGTCCTCTTGTATGGATGACCAATCAACCAGAGTGTTCTCAAGCAGGCAAACAATGGCCAGCTAATGCCACAGGTGACCAGCACCTACCCCGACAGGCGTTAGGTAACTAGCGCCTGACTTCGGAGACCGTGGAAGCTTATGCAGTGCGAGTGAGGCTATAACGTAAGTTATACAGCGAACCCCTCTGAGCCACCGTGTGAACCGCCCCACCAAACCGGATGCAGATATCAACACCTACTAATACACATGATTGCATATCGTATTGTATAATAGCTGTACGAATGTTTTTATCTGTATCGGTAGGTGGCATATTTGTAAACAACCGAGTGAACGTCTATCACGTCTCCAGAGGCGCAGCACAATGGCAGCGGCCCCTACCTGCAATACCCTTAAGGGAGAACGCCTGATTTCGTTGGCCCTACAAAAAAATACGCGACGTCCCATCGCACCCTTAACCAGGGTCTTTATAAGTCACTCCATCATTAGGCCTAATTCTGTCTGTCCCATAAATAATAATTAAATAATATTGTATCACATTGTGAAAATAAAAGAGAGACTGCTAGTAGAGTGTGGTGGTAGTCATAACCTGTTGTTAACACTGTCTCTCTCAAGCCTCTTACGGGACGTCACGGTGGTTGACACACTAGCGCCTTCCTACCTGCAGGCAACGGCCGTGACAGCAGGAGCAGCAACAGAAATAGCGGACAATAGAAAGAATCAAAAATACCAGACCCTTCTAGATGCACACGACTTCATCCCGTTGGCCCTAGAAACTTTAGACCAATTAACTCAAAAGGCCTTGCATTTGTCGCAGATATTGGCCGTTATCTGACGAAGGCGACGGACGAAGTGAGAGACGACCTTCCTCGTTCAAACACTTTCGATGACAATTCAACGCTTGAACGCTGTTGCCTTCGTCGTTTCTTTTGTTGACCCTATGTCCGAGATGGAAGAGGGATAGCCTTTCCATAATAATAATGATAATAATAATAATAATAATAATAATAATAATAATAATAATAATAATAATAATAATAATAATAATAATAATAATAATAATAATAATAATAATAATGGTGATAGTAAATAATAATAATAATAATAATAATAATAATAATAATAATAATAATAATAATAATAATAATAATAATAATAATAATAATAATAATAATTATATATAATGCGATTTGGCCACATTACAGTGTCGTATTAAAGCCACACATCTGAAGAAAAGCAATGACCAATCCGTAGCCGCGAACCGTTCTCGTACGTCATTTAAAGGCGAGCATTCACCACATCGGTACACACCTGAAAGGCGCAATCGTTGGGACCACAACGGACCAGCATTGGTCATGTTGGTCTGGCGAGGACCCGGCGAACGTGCTTGACTTGACCGTGTCTTTCCTGTCGTATTCACAGAAGTACTTACAATACTAACACTGTCCTCTTGTATGGATGACCAATCAACCAGAGTGTTCTCAAGCAGGCAAACAATGGCCAGCTAATGCCACAGGTGACCAGCACCTACCCCGACAGGCGTTAGGTAACTAGCGCCTGACTTCGGAGACCGTGGAAGCTTATGCAGTGCGAGTGAGGCTATAACGTAAGTTATACAGCGAACCCCTCTGAGCCACCGTGTGAACCGCCCCACCAAACCGGATGCAGATATCAACACCTACTAATACACATGATTGCATATCGTATTGTATAATAGCTGTACGAATGTTTTTATCTGTATCGGTAGGTGGCATATTTGTAAACAACCGAGTGAACGTCTATCACGTCTCCAGAGGCGCAGCACAATGGCAGCGGCCCCTACCTGCAATACCCTTAAGGGAGAACGCCTGATTTCGTTGGCCCTACAAAAAAATACGCGACGTCCCATCGCACCCTTAACCAGGGTCTTTATAAGTCACTCCACCATTAGGCCTAATGTCTGTCTGTCCCATAAATAATAATTAAATAATATTGTATCACATTGTGAAAATAAAAGAGAGACTGCTAGTAGAGTGTGGTGGTAGTCATAACCTGTTGTTAACACTGTCCCTCTAAAGCCTCTTACGGGAAGCCACGGTGGTTGACACACTAGCACCTTCCTACCTGCAGGCAACGGCCGTGACAGCAGGAGCAGCAACAGAAATAGCGGACAATAGAAAGAATCAAAAATACCAGACCCTTCTAGATGCACACGACTTCATCCCGTTGGCCCTAGAAACTTTAGACCAATTAACTCAAAAGGCCTTGCATTTGTCGCAGATATTGGCCGTTATCTGACGAAGGCGACGGACGAAGTGAGAGACGACCTTCCTCGTTCAAACACTTTCGATGACAATTCAACGCTTTAACGCTGTGGCCTTCCGCGTTTCTTTTGTTGAGCCTATGTCCGAGATGGAAGAGGGATAGCCTTTCCATAATAATAATAGTAATAATAATGATGGTGATGATAATAATAATAATAATACTAATAATAATAATAATAATAATAATAATAATAATAATAATAATAATAATAATAATAATAATAATCGCTTTTAATAGTCGCTTTTAAGGGTACCTTCTCTTCAAACCCTGAAGACGAGGCCTGACCCTCCAGACATTTACCAACGCAATAATAAAAAAAAAAATAATAATAATAATAATAATAATAATAATAATGGTAATAATTATATATAATGCGATTTGGCCACATTACAGTGTCGTATTAAAGCCACACATCTGAAGAAAAGCAATGACCAATCAGTAGCCGCGAACCGTTCTCGTACGTCATTTAAAGGCGAGCATTCACCACATCGGTACACACCTGAAAGGCGCAATCGTTGGGACCACAACGGACCAGCATTGGTCATGTTGGTCTGGCGAGGACCCGGCGAACGTGCTTGACTTGACCGTGTCTTTCCTGTCGTATTCACAGAAGTACTTACAATACTAACACTGTCCTCTTGTATGGATGACCAATCAACCAGAGTGTTCTCAAGCAGGCAAACAATGGCCAGCTAATGCCACAGGTGACCAGCACCTACCCCGACAGGCGTTAGGTAACTAGCGCCTGACTTCGGAGACCGTGGAAGCTTATGCAGTGCGAGTGAGGCTATAACGTAAGTTATACAGCGAACCCCTCTGAGCCACCGTGTGAACCGCCCCACCAAACCGGATGCAGATATCAACACCTACTAATACACATGATTGCATATCGTATTGTATAATAGCTGTACGAATGTTTTTATCTGTATCGGTAGGTGGCATAATTGTAAACAACCGAGTGAACGTCTATCACGTCTCCAGAGGCGCAGCACAATGGCAGCGGCCCCTACCTGCAATACCCTTAAGGGAGAACGCCTGATTTCGTTGGCCCTACAAAAAAATACGCGACGTCCCATCGCACCCTTAACCAGGGTCTTTATAAGTCACTCAACCATTAGGCCTAATGTCTGTCTGTCCCATAAATTTAATAATGAAATAATGACGTATTATAATTATGGTGAAAATATGGAGACTGCTACAAGAGTGTGTTAGTAGTTGTCAGGGCCGATGAGAGGGGGGGTCAGGGGGGGGTTACTGCCCCGGGGCCCGGTCCTATGACAGGGGCCCTGAAATGTCTAAAACTTTGCTCAAACTGAAGAAACCTGTGGGTTTTGGGAGCCCGGTTCTATGGCAAGGGCCCGGAAATGTCTACAACTTTGCTCAAACTGATAAAACCTGTGGGTTTTGGCCAAATGCAGTCTCTATATGACGGATGCTTGATGACTCATGATACACAGGGCCACAGACGTAATACTGTATGTATGATGTCTACATATAGGTCACCCGATGTGTCATAGTATTTGACCCACAGTAGAAGCGAACACAGTTGCACACGAAGATACTTTCATTCGGATGAACAACAATAAAAATAGGGCAAGAGATTCTCCCCTCAGATCTACAACAACCGCATACCATGCATTTACATGTACCTCGGCTTTACCATCACTCATCTCCAGGGCTGAGGAATGCTGGAAATAATATCTGCCTTGTCTGGCTCTCTGTCTCTGTCTGTCTGTCTCTGTCGGTTTGTCTGTCTCTCTCTGTCTCGCTCTCTCGCTCGCTCTCTCTCTCTCTCTCTCTCTCTCTGCGCTCCTCTCTCTGTCTGTCTGTTTGTCTCTATTTCTCTCTCTCTCTCTCTGTATTTCTGTCTGTCTCTGTCACAAGTCTATCTATTGCGAAAGTAGTTATTCATGTTCAGAATACAGTCGCTAATGATGCTAATCCATTCGTTTACTTTTAAACAAAATAGCGATTTCAATTAAATTCTTCAATTTAATAGCTATAGTTGATGAAGCTTTATAATAGAGAAACCGGTCTATTGAATCTCTGCCAGAAAAGCAAGACAGTAACGAATGTTACGGTGAAAATTGGACTGAAGAGGTTAGTTAGCACTACAGATAATTCTATTGGCAATGTTGTCAACGAAAACGATTTAGTAGCTCTGTCATTTAACATAGTCTCAGTTGTTCAGTCAAAGAATAAAGGCGCGAGCACAGTAACAGACGTTGGGCATCACTCCGCATCAGAATAATTTCGGTCTAGCTGTTAGTGCAAAGTTCAGTAATGCAGACAAATATCGATTTCTGACTGAATTCCATGCTCCACCAGAATCATATGCGTAGCCCAGCAGTCCAGTACTTCGCAGTACGCACCCCTATGGTAAAAATACTAGCCACGCTACTGCTTGATAAAGGCTATCCTACTATTTCAGTTATTTAAGTCACAACTGTGTGGCCACAGGTTTTATCAGTTTGAGCAAATTATTATAGTTGAATAACTTTAATTTCAGTATTATATTTGAGATTCATCAGCAGTCGGCCTAGAATAAATTAGGCTTAAGCCTATTGGTTTTCTGGCAGCCATAAAATCTTTAACTGGATGTAAATTTATGAATTGAAATTTGAGTTATTATCCAAATAAATAATACTTGAACTTACAACTGGATATAAGTTGTCATAATCAATAATTGATACCAAATTACCAATAGATTATATTATATTCCTTTAAGTTGACAAATTAGACGATGAATTACCATCAGAAATCTAGAGCTCAAAAAAGGAAAGAAAGATTAGCGAAAGTCAGGAATACAATCCTTCAGTCTTGGATTTTCAATTTTATCAAAAGCGAATGATGCAGCAAATCAAGCTGACAATATCATCGCTAGTAGTAATGGTAGTAGTAGGCTATTGGAGTTGATGATCATGGCACAGAGCGAGTTGTTGATGTAGTCTATGTAGACATTGCAAGTGACATATCCTCACCTCCTGAGATTGGACATCATAATCATAATGCGACAACTGTCACAAGTCAAGTTGACGTAGAGCCTGAAAATGGGTATGGAAGCAGTTTCATGCCTGCCTAGCAAGAAAATTAGACTTCGATCGGTGCCGTGATCGAATTGTTTGCAAGCCAGAAAGCCCGCAAAGCACATTTTTACTACATGTAAACACGGTAAATTTCTCTTGTAACTGTAAAAATTAAAATCATTTATCACATTCGCATAGCCTAATGACATTTTCATTTTTTTTAAATTTCGTTATAATTAGAGTCAGAGATGGATCTTTTAAAATTGATTTTTACATTTACTTTTACTATTATTAATATTACCATTATTATTATTCATTAAATGTAGTTTGATAGCCTTTTTACAGTCTTATATCAGATTCGGGCTTACAGATAAAATCGAAAAACAAGGGGCCCTGATAGACTCTGAGAAGTGTCTGCCCCGGGGCCCGCCTTGGCTCTCGACGCCCATGGTAGTTGTAGCCAGTTCCTAACGGACTGAGTGTCTCTTTCTTTCTCTCGCTCTTTCAGAGGCAGAAACAGTGACAGAGACGGAGACAGAGAGAGAAACAGACAGATACAGAGACAACACGCAGCTGACGCATGTGATAGCAACAGGAACGAGTCAATACCTTAATTAATGTGCTTAGCAAAAGAGAGTTCTTGGTCCCGGATAAACCCTAGGTTTAGGACAGACGTGGAAAATGGAAAGGAAGGCTACTCAGCAGAAAGGGACCCTAAGTCCAGCTGGTCCAGTTCATGACGTGTATCAAGCCAGATACATTGAGTTTTCAGAGGATTTAGTCGCAATCGAGTAAAAGACATCCATGCATGCAGGCAGAAAGGGTGTCAATGAGGCAAGACATTGTTCGGACTGCAAAAGCAGCATGGGATGCTGAACAATAAGTGCAAGATTGAACATCATCAGCGTAAGAATGACTCATGAGAGAGCAAGATTTAAGTAGAGACTCGAAATCGGCTGTGGAGAGAAGGGGTCCAAGAACAGAACTCTGGGGAGGCCAAAAAGGGCAGGGCGCCAAAGAAAATGTCCGGCTTTTTGTATGTTTGTAGTATTGGGCTATTGGCTATTATTTCATGGCAGTTTTTTTAGTGACTTTTCACGCGTGTGTTTTCACATATGAAGAATGTTTCTTTTGAGAAGTTCTATGCGTTGGTGATTGGTAACGAGCATTATCCTGCTGACTATTTTAGCCTCAGAGAAATTTATGAATTTATAGCGTCTGAGGGAATGGTGGTAAATGTGTCTAAGACGACTACTGCATAATTACTTGTTTAGCAACACATTGCGGCTGCCAAGGTAAATTACATCGACCTTTAACTTATATTCTAATTAGATATATTTCCATCCGTGGCTGTGGATCCTGTTTAACGACGTAGTACCCGGAGTCGCAAGCTAAAGAGTTTGCGACTGACTAGGGAGAGTTAACGACTGACTTAGCGACTAAGTCCACTGACTTACTTGCTTATCGACTGAGAATGTCGTTTAGACTTATCGACTGACTTAGCGACTTGGCAACCACTTCTCGTGAAATCAGGTTCGTCTGCTAGTTACCTAACAATTTAAAATACATTTTGCCGCATGCCGTGCTGTCATTTCCGCTTACATTAGATGGGACCCATATGGGCTGTGTACGGGTCCAATATGGGAATAGGCCTCCACTCCATGTGGGCATGCTGACAGAGGACACTCCAATGACTATGCAGTGTCTCACCGATAGCATAGTTCGAAAAAATGAACCCAACCGCCAGTTTTCTCTCGGGCGCGCAAATAGTCGCCTATTTTCCTCAATTTCACAAACAATTTTCCTGACTTCATCTGTTAGTTAAACAGCCATTTAAAGACATTGAAACCATCGCATTTTCAACGAAACGTTTACATCGAAAAGACGCCATTTTCTATGAAAGAAGTGCGGGGACGTCAAACAACGTGACAGAATCTGAATGTTGGTAGCAAGCATAGATAGTGAACAGGAAGACAATGTAGGTAGGCTGTAAGGTCCAAGTAAATAACCGGTCATCTAATATCGACTAATTGATAGACTGTTCGTCTGTTACTCTATGGCATGGCCTTGTAAGCAAGTTTTGCACCTGTCCTGCTGTTGATCTATTAAGGCTTTTGTCCTGCTACTAATCAGATCAAGTGAACAAAGTCGATAGCAGTCGATAGCTTGGTGACTGTTTGCGAATTGAGACGCTAGCGGTTGGCGGCGGCGGCGGCGGATGACGGTGGCACCGGACACTATAACGACGATGTCTCATAAGAGCAGTGTTTCCGTTAGAGTCCAAAAAGAGGACGTATTTACGCCTTGATCTGGAGTTTTTTTGGACGTAGCTCATTGCCTTCGGCTATCACACTGAAACAGCGTCGGTCCTCCTTTATCCAGACTTCAGACTGGCACCACCCAAGTATACTGCAGTGGTCGAGATTTCATTTCATGTACATGCAGTTTAACGACGCTGACTCGCAGCGTAAATGATCAGCGTCACACTCCTCCGTTGTAAACGCTTTGGACTGGCACCACCCGATGTTAGACAGTTTTACGTTGTTTGTTAACATAAATTTGGCCGCCAAGGGCCGTCGAAGTCCACTTTACGAGTTAAACGGGACAAAGGCCAGAAGATCCGTCGATTATTTATTTCTCCAAGGTTTAACGTCGTCATATGACATCAAAGGCCGTTGACGACAATTTAAAACATATACAGTACAGTGAAATGAATTCATAGCGTCGAAAAGACACCATTTAAGACTGTCCAAACATAACCTTAAAATGTCATTAGTGTTCATTGTTTAACGACATTAAAAAATACAATTCATAAATATACAGTTTGATACATGCAATTTGGTAACTGATGCAAATTCAACAATATTTAGTAGCAATTGTCGTATACAAGAAAGGTTTCTTAAAATTAATTCTTGATCACCATTACTAATGCACATTTACTTCTTAATCTATTTATTTCAATAACATTTATTTTACAAATTTAGAAGACACGAAAGTTTAACATGAAGTTCACTTTTGGATTTTTAAGATGTCATCAATCAGTAAAGTCAAGCATTTTTAAAGAAATATATTCAACAGTGAATATGACAATAATTTCTTTATCATTTATTATGCTACCGTGTTGACAATAGAATAAACTTCACCCGAAATTCTCAATTTATTACATTCAATGTTCTTAATACAGCTTGATTGATATTTGTCACACATGCAAGTAAGACATGAAGTTTGTAATTTTTGGTACATTGTATGGAAGTATTTAATAATTTCAATCACACAATATTATCATAATATATGCAAATAGTTAGAACAGGACTCTAATACATCCACAGTATGTATATAATATAGCAAATTCAACAAGAGTCTACAAACGAGCATAACTATAGACCAAAGTTCACAAGAAACATCATATCATATTAATTATGATTATGACATCTGATGCTATCAAACAAACACTTAGCATCAGTTTTGACACATAAGTGTAAAAATAAAATCGTTTTTTATTACAGATTTCAGCATATTTGACAACTTTGTTCTGAAATGAGATTCATAATCTCCTTTGTCTAAATGCTTAAATCTTGGAGGACAATTTATAATGTTATCAACCGGAGCATGAGATTCTTGGCACATATAATCAATGAGAAAATAAAAAAAAAAAAAATATTATAGAAAGATTAACACACATTAAAAAATAAAACAAGACTTCCTAACCTATACCATAATGTACATTTAATTAACTGATTTCATACATAAATGAAACTCTTGCAAGAGCTTACAAACTATAACATTTACACAACTTTTCCTTTATAAATAAGACTTATAAGCCTATAAACCTCACTTTGTATGCAACCTACATCAAGTAAATTCTTAGTGTTAAAATCTACTCTATATAAGACACATGCATCTCTTAATATGTTAGAAATATTTTCTTTTCTGCAATTTAATAATAAATGGTTTATATTTTCTGGGACTTTACATAAAGTACAAAGACCACTTTCAAGTTTCTTCATAAGAAGAAGTCTTTCATTTAGATTTACTTTTCCTAATCTTAATCTTGAAATCTGAACCTCCTTCTTTCTATTAAAATCAACAAATTTGATGTTTGTGTCCACCACAGGACATATATATTTATAATGTTGACCCTTAGGATCACTATCATATTTCCTCTGCCATTCGTTAACTACATGCGATTTTATAATTGAAAAGACTTCTTGCAATTCTAGATAATTTGTTGAATTAATAATGGGCAAACTGAGTGATTGTTTTGCTAAAGCATCAACTTTTTCATTACCTAATATATTTACATGACTAGGGATCCAAATCAAATGTACTTTACTTATCTTTATTTTATTAAATGTTCTTAATGTTTCTTGTAATAGGTTTGGTCTGGATCTTGAAAAGGAATTTTTAATAGAAATAAGAACACTTAAGGAGTCAGAAAAAATGGCAAAATGTTTAAGTTCTTGATTTTCATTTTCTGATATCCAACAAAAGGCTTCTTTAATAGCAGTTAATTCGGCGGCATATATACTAGAGCTATTGCAGAGACGGATTTGCTTATCTAAATTAAGGATAGGGATTGTGTAAGCAGCAGCGACTAAATCTCCAGCCGTCGATTAAACGCATTTTCTGAATTTATAACTTCGGAAGACTGCGTGTTAAAGGTGTCTAAGATGAACACAGTATTATCTATTGCACAGCGACATCTTTGGATTGGCGCGATGGATAACGGTGGCAATAAAACGTTTTGATTGATTGATTGATTGATTGATTGATTGATTGATTGATTGATTGATTGATTGATTGATTGATTGATTGATTGATTGATTGATTGATTGATTGATTGATTGATTGATTGATTGATTGATTGATTGATTGATTGATTGATTGATTGATTGATTGATTGATTGATTGATTGATTGATTGATTGATTGATTTATTTATTTATTTATTTATTGATTTATTGATTGATTGATTGATTGATTGATAATCACAATCATATTTTGCGCATTTATTAAAATACACCATGATTCAGTGATGATAATAATGGTGATGATGGTGATGAAGGTGAAGATGATGATGATGACGATGGATTCAGAGTTTTTGCGACATCTGATGGGGTAACAAAGGCCGCTGACTTTGACAGAAATTGCCTCGAACAGTTCTCACCGTTCGTTGAGCATAACGCAGCTCCTTTCTTTCTACAACGCGTCGTTGATCTAGTAGTAGTTTCAGTTCAACAAAACTGTGTGATAACAAAGATCATTATCGTCGCCCTCCTTATTAATCCAGGCTTGAGATTCCCACAACCTGAGTACAATGGATGGATGGATCCACAGTTTAACGACAACTTATGACAACAGGGGCCGTTGCCGTCGACAGAAGTTATTTTGGCACATTGCAGCTCTTTTTAACTGACGATAAAACGTAACTGACGAATTTGTAAGGTTCATCGATAGCCTTTTTAAAGGTGTCTAAGGAGAGCACTAAACTGTCCAGCATTTAACGACATCTAACGACCGTCTGAGCCGTTGAATATCCAGCATTTGACGATAGGGCTTTATTATTCATTTATTTAGGTCATTTATTTAATGCCATTCCATACAATCATAGCGATTTAAAATCTTAAAAAATAAAGAAATGCCATCAGTAGCAAAACAATGTATTTAAACCCCGACCTCCTGGCTGATTTTCCAGTATTTTAACCACTGCACCACAGCGCACCTCATGAAAGGTATAACGGAGGTTCATACTTTTCCAACATGTCCCAAAAAATCCGATGGGACCCATTTGGTTCCTGTGGTATAGCATCCAATGTTCAGTTAAACGTTTTGGATACCAGGGCGGTTGACGTCGTTCTCACGTTACATTCAACTTCTTTGCTGAACAGGAAGACAATACAAAGATTTAAAAGACGAATAAACTCCCTTAATCTTCCCACTGCCAGTGTTCTCAATATAGCTGTCTTGGATAGGGGGCGCAAGTGGAGCGGACATTTCGAAATAAATTTTGGCCATGGCAGGTATTTTAACACCCGACCTCACTCTAACCACAGCATCATAGCATACAAAGAACAACGGAAGTTCATACGCTTCCAACATTCCCCGTAAAAATTAAATGGAACTAAAAATTAATAAGAATGTAGAATGCACTGGAATCGAGTGTGATTTCGTTAAAATTATCTGACAATGAAACGCCAGTGCTTTTATAATGTCCAACGCCATCGTTTTAAAGGTGTCTAAGGAGCGAATTAAATTGTCCAGCGTTTAGCGCCATATAGCAACTTCTTGAGCCGTTGACTTCGACTCCAACTTATCCCACAAGATCATTGGAAACGATATTGATAAAAATGTCCAGCATTTGACGACTGGGTTTTATCATTTATTGCCTAAGGTAATTTATTTAGCGCCACTCCATATAGTCATAGCAAAACAGAGATTTTTAAAAGTCTTTAGGAACAGAAATATCATCGGTAATGCAAAAGTGGATTTAAAACCCCGACCTATCGGTTGATATTCCAGCAAGTTAACCACTGCACAATTATAGTGCACCCCGGTTACAACGTAAAACGGAGGTTAATACCCGTTCAGCATACCCAAGCAAATACGATGGGACCGAAATGGTTGTTGATCACCTAGTATGAACTATAACCCATAAATAGTTGCTGACAACGTTGTATGAACTATTCCAATTGGTTAGCTGAAAGCCTGATACTTGCGCATTCCAAGGCCATTGACGTCGACCTCACATTACAATCTCTGAACATTTGGCGCAAATCTGCTGATAGAACGCAACTGGCTAATTTATAAAATCGATCGAAACGTATTAATGGTGTCTAAAGAGATAATCGCTTTGTTCATCGTTAACGCCATCTGGCGACCGGAGTTTAAATTCTATGCTGAAGAAAGCTATTGTAAACAATTTCGAATAGGGGTTATAAGACGAATTTGCTCCCTTGACCTTCCCAATGACAAGTGGCACGTTGTGTGTTTCACATTGGCGATGAAACGCATTTCCTAAATCGATTGCATCGGAATAATGCCTGTTAACGGTGTCTAAGTCGAGCGCTGTGTTACCTGCTCCTGAGCGACATCCTGTGACTGTTAAAGTCTATTATTATCTTGCTAGATGCTTGCCCGTCCTAAGACGGTGAGCTTAGCGTGCTCGGGCGGTCTACTTGAAATCAGCGCTCCCCTCTTTTCTCCACTACCCTTTCCCTTGCTCTACTTTTCCCCTCCACTTTCACTCCCCGCCCTTTCCCCCTGCCTTCTCCCTTCCCGTCTCAAAACCTACCATTCCTGTTTTCCCTCTCATTCCCTACCCTTATTCTAACCTTTCCCCAGCCTTTCTCTACCCTCCCCTCATACTGCCCTTCCTTTTCCCTCTTAATCACCTTCCTTTCTTCTCCACTCACACTCCCCTGCCCTGCCTCTTCCCACACCTCTCCCCATTCCCCTCCACCTCCCACTCCCCCTTCCGTCCCTCCCTTCCCTCCTCCTCCTCTCCTCATTCCCTCCAACTCCCACTCCCTCTTCCGGCTCTCCCTCCCTACCTTCAACCCTCCATCCATGAACGCCGGTATAATAGCTATGCTCCGTCCGTCCGTTGTTGAGAAATATATTTTGTTGCTATGACAACGTTTTCTTTGTGTGACGTCACAATAATGTTGTGACGTCACACAACGGTACGGGAGGGACGGTACGGTAGGGAGAGAGAGTGGAGGAAATGGGGCGTGGAGGGAGAGAAGGGAGGCGATTTTTAGTATAGATCCAAATTTACGTGTAATGAACATCGGTAGGTGGCGCTGCTATCAACTTTTTTGCTACTATTTGATAACTTTGTATAACTTTGTATGTACAGCGCTGTGCGTTTGAAGCGTTTAATAAAGAACACACTTACTTACTTACTAATGGCATGCACAATTTGCACATTGGAATAAACACATTTTCTTTAAATTTGCTTTAACCGTCTTAGAACGGCAAACATCTAGTTAATAATATAAACGAACAGAAATATTTGTCTGTGTGTAATGTGTATGCGTGTGTGAGGTGCGTGTCGCGTTGAGTCACACGGCTAAAACAGCGGCGCAGCTAGACTATAATAATTATAGTCTAGACTATAATAATATAGTCTAGCCGAAGTTCTTTGTGTGACGTCACAATACTATTCTGACGTCACACAAAGAAAACGTTGTCACAGCAACACAATATATTTCCCCAACAACGGAAAATATTAAATTCGACACTTAATTTGTTATTCTGCCTTACTAATAAGCTGAGATATGCAAATGTTTCTGTTTTGGAGGCCATATTTATGTATCAGAACCTTGCTACACGAACATCAAGGTCGTTGCATCAACAATCAAAACAGACCACCGAGCCATCATAGCAACTGTACATAGACCAGTGATAAGCCGCAACAAGCGACCTACCAGGGTTACCTTCCGTCGACGGACACCACACCAGCATGCCGCTCTTCTCGATGACCTTTCGGGCGATGACTTTGACTCCATCCGTGCATGCGAGGATCCACAGACCGCCTGGGATTTATTTTATGAAGATGCCCTGGCGCGTCTTGACAAAGTTTACCCTCTACGAAAAGTGACCATCACATCTGCCGATCCTCGCTTCATAACACCAGAGATTAAGCATCTCCTTCGAAGAAAAAATCGGTTGATGCGTGCCGGACGCGTCGAGGAAGCTTCAGCGTGCGCCTGCAGGGTCGGCAAATGCATTGAGCGGGCAACCAAAGCTCAACTAAGAAATGTGAATCCTCAGGGTGGTCTTAAAGATATGTGGCGTTGCGTGAACCAAATCACCAAGGGAAACATTCACATTGTTCCTGAGAACGCTCCAACAGCAGAGGAATTCAACGCACACTATTCTAGAATATCAACAGACGACCAGTACGAACCTCCGGAGAGACGGCATACCGCTGCGCCTAACAAACGATTCACTTCTGAGATCCGAGTCTTCCATCTACTTGACCACCTACATCACACCGCAGACGGTGCTGACGGTCTTCCCGCATGGTTCCTGCGTCTGTCGGCCCCCGTATACTCAGACATACTTGCGCATCTAATCAATCTCTCTATCATGCAATCACATGTGCCCTCTCAGTGGAAAACAGCTATCATCCACCCCATTCCCAAGATTGAGTCTCCAAGCAAACCGGCAGACTATCGCCCTATTTCAATAGTTCCAGTACTCTCGAGAATGGTCGAGAGGGAGCTGGTCCGTACGTACATGTATCAAGCCTTTCAGACTCCTCCCATCTCTGACCTACTTGCAGACCAGTATGCCTTCCGCCCCACTGGTTCCACCACTGCTGCGCTCATCTCCATCCTTCATCATGTCACAACAATTCTAGCGGAGGACGACTATGTTACCATCATTTCGCTTGATTTCGCAAAGGCGTTCGACACCGTCCGGCACTCTGTCCTAGCGCGCAAGCTCTCAAATCTCGAACTACCAGACTGCATTTACAACTGGCTGGTCGACTTCTTGGAAGACCGAAGTCACGCAACTCGCATTGCTGGACGACTGTCGGCACTTGCGAAAATTAATGCCAGCGTGATTCAGGGATCCGGAGTGGGCCCATCTGATTTCATCGTCAATGCCTCTGACCTCCACCCTATCCACGAGCGGAACAAGATTGTAAAGTTCGCAGATGACACATATCTTATCGTCGCCCGTTCGATGAGGTACACGATCAGTGAGGAACTTGAGGCAATAAACGAATGGGCTACAGCTAACAATCTCCGGCTGAACACGAATAAATCCAAAGAGATGTTGGTTTCCCGAAGATTAAAACCATCAATCTTGCCACCCCTGATCCAGGGTATGGAGCGAGTAACCGAGATGAAGATCCTCGGCGTCATACTTCGAAGCGATCTCCGGGCAACATCGCATGTTGAACGGGTCCTGGGATCCTGCACTGGATCCTTTCAAGCACTTAGGGTACTGAGAGCCCATGGGCTATCTCCCGAGGCGCTGTCCACCGTTGCCAGGGCCACGACAGTCTCTCGTCTCCTCTACGCGTCGCCCGCCTGGTGGGGATTTACATCTGCAGAAGATCGCTCGAAACTTGAACGCTTCCAGAGGAAAATGCAACGATTGCAATTCCTCTCATCCGACATCGAGCCACTCACGATGATGGCGGAAGCCGCTGACGTGCGTCTGTTGAGAGCGGTGACAGTTAATGACGCGCATGTCTTGCGGAGTCTCTTTCCACCCACTGCTCAGCGCCATTACAACATGCGCCCCAGGTCTCACCCCTTTCAACTACCCGCAAAAGATGACAGAAATTTCATACCAAGAATTCTTTATAAAATACGGTAGCATATAGCCTACATGCTCTAATTTAGGCTTTTCAATTAACTGTAAACTCAGCAACTATACCACATATATTAGATCTGTTTTCCTTTCCATTATGTAACTCACTGCGGTTTGTCAGTTTGTTCTATTAAACGAAGATATATATATATATATATATTGGCCGCCATTTTGTAAAGTAAACTCTCCAAAATTATTACAACTATTGCATTTCAATTACACAGTAGATTCAGTACTTTATTTCTGATTAAAGGTTACTTATGAACTAATAACTATGAAAAATACATATTCACTATGAAAGAATAAATAAAGACGTCGAGGACGAAGATGGGTAAATTTTTACCCCAGGACATCCTAATTTGAAAAGACTTAAGTATGTTGACAATGAAATGACATAAGTAACTGAACAGAACGAACAGAAACAGAGAGGCACGTTTGACGTAACATGGAAGTAAATAACATTCCAGCATACCAAAAACAATTCGATGGCACTCAAATGTATTGCTTACAACGTACCATGAACGTATTATCCTTTGTTTGGGTGAACCTTGTGGATCCCAAGGCCATTGACGATATTTATTTAGAACAAGGTTTAACGTCATCATATGACATCAAAGGTCTTTGACGACACTCTTGCGATAGAACTTAAATGAAACAATTATAATATCAACTGAAGGCGTATTAAAGGTGTCTAAGGTGTTATGTGTTTTTTTCATTTGACTTCAATATAAGAGATTTCATTGATTGATTGATTGATTGATAAGGAGCGCATAGCATTGTCCAGCGTTTCATGCTATAGCGACCAGTGTGCAATGTTTTATAAACTGTTAGCCCCAGTTTGACACAAATCCTTTGCTGAACAAGAAACCAATGCAAAGAATTGCGCATAGTGTTTGTAAGACGAATAATTGGTACCCTTCATCTTCAAAATGACAGTACACTCACTGCAGATGCGTTGGCTAGGGAGTAGGGACACAAAGTGGAGCAGACATTTCCAAAGAAATATCTGCTATGACGTGGATTTTAGGTCCGACATCTTGATTCATAGTTCAATTGACATTCCAGCACGCTATCCACTACTCTCGCACACCCGATTTTAACGTAAACTTTAGATAGACACCATTGCTGCAAACCTGTTCAAAAAATTATGAGCTGTAATATGCCAAACAAATAATCTTTGTCGGCGGAAACGGCCTATGTTGTCATAAGCTGCCGTTAAACTGTGGATCCATCAGTGACAATTCAAAACTCCGTCACCGGACGTCCGTGCATTGCACATCCGTGCTTAGTGCCAGCCGGTCCAAGTCCCAAGCCTGGATAAAGAAGGAGGGCGACGCTAATGGTCTATGTTACGACACAGTGTCGTTAAACAGGAATACCTGTGACAATTCAATGGCTCTCATTTGGGTTGCTGACAACGTAGTACGAACTATGAGCCTATCTATTCCGTGGAGAACATCATAGCTAGCGATTTTATTTTAATCCAACGTTTAACGTCGTCTTATGACATCAAAGGCCGTTGACGACATAGCTAGCGATAAAACGCAACTGGCCAATTTATAATAATGAGCATTAGCATATCGCAGGTGTTTCAGGAGAGCATAGCGTTGTAGAGGGTTTCATGACTTCTAGCGACCAGAGTTCAATGTTTTATCAACTTCGATCCTCACTTTGACACAAATCCTTCGCTGAACTTTGGATCTTATCCTAATTTTAAAAATCTAAAGTTGATAATGAAATGACATAAGCCAAAGGACAGAACGAACAGATGCAGAGAGGATGTAACCAACAAAAATGGGAACCCATAATTATATCCATCCAACCATGTCGTTGCTTGTTTTCGTTACGTTGTTTGTTGTCGCTGCGTTGCCTGTTGTCGCTGCGTTGTTTGTCGTCGTTGCGCTGTTTGCTTTCACTTTGTTGTTGTTTGCTTGTGCCTTGTTTGTTTTCTTCTCGTTGTCTGTTGTGGTTTTGTTGTCTGTTGTCGTTTCGTTGTCTGTTGTCGTTTCGTTGTCTGTTGTTGTTTCGATGTCTGTTGTTGTTTCGATGTCTGTTGTCGTTTCGTTGTGTGTTGTGGTTTTGTTGTTTGTTGTCGTTCTGTTTGTTGTCAATCGTTTCCTGCTGTGGTTTTGTTGTATGTTGTCGGTTCGTTGTCTGTTTTTCAGTTGTCGTTATCATTACCACTGTCTAACTCTAAGCAGTAGCTTAGCCTAAACCACCGCCACTGCTCGTACTCTGGTAATGCCAGTCCAAAGCCTGTAAAAGAAGAAGAGCCACGCTAATCGTCTTGCCTATGACACGGCGTCTATAATCAGAAACTGCTTACCTACATTTATTTACAGGGCCGTAAATCCTGGGGAGGGAAAGGAGGGAATTCCCTCCCCACTTTTAAGCCTGGGGAGGGAACGTGAAGGAATTCCCTCCCCACAAATTTTCTAAGCTGTGACATAAATATTAGGGTCACAACACTAGACAACTGCCAAGTCTTGTAGGATGGTTTATTGCGGGAACATGGTTACTGCAGGAAACAGTCGGCTTGAAAGCTACAACAGGTGTGAAAGAGAGATTTCTTTCTAATGCCAAAGCTGGCATAACTTATGTTGTGACAAGTGGTCAAGCGCAACGCATCATCCTACCAGACAGGGCAGAGAGTGTTCGGAGACATGTAGGACGACAAATTATGAAGACAGCTGTGATATATATCTTTATATAATTATATACATTTAAATATAATATAAATAATATATATATATATATATATCATTCAAAGTGTGAACTTTCAGGGTGGGAGGAGAACCATAGACTAGATCAGTTCATCTCGAGACCTCGTCACTGCATTCGGGTGTACAGAGGATTATAAATAATTTTAAATAAATGAAATTGATAAATAAAGAGCTGGAATGTCTCGCGGATCGCCTTGAAATTATTTAAACAGTGTTATCTGTCGTTTCCAAGTCATCAGCTGGAAGCTGTGCTGGTAAGTACAACTAAACGGTGCAAGTACACAATATATTTTAACTGTTGAGACTGCATTTCACATTTATAAACAATTAGCCATAACCCAAAGCCTAAACCTGTGCATCAGAAAAATTGACAAAGAGCCTGAGGCCTATAGGTATAAACTTTATTTTCTTCCACAAAGAAATCCTTATTGGTCGCCGTTTGTAGTCTTGTAATCGCAATCGTAGTCGCAATCTCGATCTTCTACGCCAGTGCTACAAAAGCTATGTTGCGGGACCAGCTTATTAACAGGCGCTCAGTCAAAACAAAATACATATAAACAACACCGATAGGCAGAGGACCAAGAAAATTCAAGATCAAAAATTAAAAATTAAAAAATATTGTTATACATTATATCGGATTAATGTAAGACTTATAATTTTATCCGCCTTAGGTCTGTAGGCCTACTTGGTTGAGGTTGGCTGAAAACGTTTAAACACTTTACGAGCCACTGGAGAGCGAAACCGAGATCGAGACAGACAGACAGCGTGTGTGCGTGCGTGTGTGCGCGTGCGCGTGTGTGTGCGTGTGTGTGTTTGTGTGAGGGGGAAATGTACACACTTCCGAAGGGGCAATTTTCCCTCCCCACTTGTCGAAACAGATTTACGGCCCTGTTTATTTAACTCCTCAACAACCTTATGGGCCTACTAAGGAGTGCCAGTCCAAAGCCTAGGCAAAGTTAAACAGCGACGACAATCATCCTCGTCATAACACAGCGTCGATAAACAGATACTACCCCTGCCGAAGGAAATAATATCTAATACGAGCATAAGATAATAAAGGTTATATCGATTCTGGCAGCCACAAGATGTCGCTAAGCAATAGATAACGCAGTGCACTTGTAAGACACCTTTATTACGCCCCTACAAAGGCTATAAATTCGGCCGATACTTTTTTACTTACATTTCACACACATTTCTCCAACGGCGTAAATTAGCAACTGCGAATACTCAACTCCTCCAGTTCGAACTGATCTGTAATGTGCCAAAATAATTTCGGTAAACGGCAACGGCTTTTGTTGTCATAAGCCGTCGTTAAACTGTGGATCCATCCATCTACTCACATTCCTTTACCATTCGTATGGTAAGGTCGACGTTTGCGGCCCTTGGCGGCCACAAAGTGGTGATAAACAATGGGAAAACTTCCTACCATCGGGTGGTGCTACTCCGATGCCTTGAGGAGGGTGCCGCTGATCATTTACGTTCTTACACATCGTCGTTAAACTCGTAAACATGAATGAAAGTCTCAGCCACTGCCGGTTTACTCGGGTGGTGCCAGTCTGAAGCCTCGATAAAGAGGGGCGACGATGATTATCTCTTTTATGACGAAGCGTCGTTAAACAGGACCTTCAGCCACTGATAGATATATAATTATAATTAAAAATAAGTTACAGGTCGACGTAACTGGCCCTCCAGGCCCTGGCAGCCACGAGGTATCACTAAACAATAGATCATAGTGCTCGTCTTGCACACCTTTAACACGCATTCTTCGAATGCTATAAATTCAGCTACTCGTTTATTTTGCCAGACTTGGAAACTTCCAGATGGCAAAGTAAGGTCGACGTTAACGGCCCTGGTGGCCAGCGCAAACTTTAAACAACAAAATTTGCCTACAGTCGAGTGGTGCCAGTCTGAATCCTGGATATAGGAGGAGGGCGACGCCAATCATCTTTGCTATGACAGAGTCGTTAAATAATAACTTACCAACCGTACATTTAAGTAACTCTTTCACTGCCTTATACTTGGGCGATGCCAGTTTCAGACCTGTATTAAGGAGGAGGGCGACGTTAATCTTTTTTTATCACACATTGCCGTTAAGCAGAAACTACCTACCAAATACCTGTAAGGATAAAATATTAATCACTTAGATAGGGAAACTATAAATACCCGTCACTTATCACCAGAAACATTAGTTGTTGGCATTACAAAGTGCTCCAAAAAACTCCGCGCGTCGCGATAAACAGATGTTACACAGCGGGCCAAAAAAATAGACAGAAAGGAGAAGGCAGATCTCGTAATCATAATCAGCTTTTGCATCATCATCAGTATCTGCATTTTCAGCATCATCAGCACCATCAGCGTATGAAAAGTAGGGGGAAGGAGTAGTGGGAGAACGAGGAGGAGCAGGAGGAGAAGGTGGAGACAGAGGCGTGACGAAGGGGGGCAGATGGGGCAGCCGCCCCCGGGCGCAACACCAGAGAGCGCAAAATTATCTCTAAGTGGTGCACAGTACTATGACAAGAACGATTAAAAGTCGACAAGAAAATAGGGACGCAGTCATCAACCCTTGCCCCTGGGCGCTGAAACCCTTCGTTACGCCATTTGGTGAAGGCGGAGTAAGAAAAGGAGGCCGAGGATGAGGAGGATGAGGAAGAAGAGAAGAAGAAGGAATAAGAGCAATATGAGGAAGAGTAAGAAAAGCAGAAGGAGGAGTAGAAGGAAAAGCAAGAGATGGAGACGACGGAGAGAAGGAGGGACAGACGGAGAGATATCGCCGATGTTTACTCGGTCTTGGTGATTCGAGCGGGTCTTTGGTCTCATGGTCAAACGCCGGTCTGAATAAACTATGCTGGAGCTCCGCTTTGTTATAGTTTCGACATCAATGATACAGACAGACACCACATACAACGACGTCACAATCGATTATCGCGTAACTTCCACGAAATATTGTTGTCGCAGGTTATTATTATAATTATTCGTTTATTGGCACAGAACAAAAACCCAGCTAAAACACCGAAACTGATTATTGCTTGTTCAAAAGAAAAACAGAGATAGAGATCAAAATAATATTTATTGGGTTGAAATATTGTAAGGGGATTTTCGCGTCGTGGGGATAAGTGACGGAGATTGGAGTTTCGGGTGTTTTCTTTCCCATGAAACATGAAAGGAAAGAGGGATAAGAATTTGGCGGCTGAAGCTTCAAGTGCAAACTCAATGGTTGGGCGACAATACAATAAAACGTCGAGTCAGCAGCTGTCGGTCACTTAACTCCCCCACTGTTTGTACTCTGACAGTGCCAGTCCCAAGCCTGGATAAAGGAGGAGGGCGACGCTAGTGATCTTTGTTATCACAGTGTCGTTAAACTGAAACTACTACTACTATCGGGCAGTGTTTCTGTCGGTCCACGGGATCGTTCTTTGGACACATTTCGACGGGGAACAAAATACGAAGTCTTCCTGACTGGACCTGAGATTTACGTAGAAATACGCGTAGCTGTCTTAGTGACCACAATTAGAGTCGACTAGGTACAGTAGTGCTGCGTTTGTGGCGATATTTCGGTCGGATAGAGATATTTCCGATCGCTCTGGATTTGGTGACGTCTCTGGTTCGATTTCTGTTGGATATTTTTGGGAAGTCACGCGATTCTTTATTTCTAAAAGGAGTTCTCATTGGCTGCTTCTTTCTCAGCGCACTTAATTTAAGATTTCGGTCTACGTATGGCGGTGCCAGTTGCGGAATGCCCTGGCTACTCGTTGGAGCTCTTCTGTCCCATCTCGGGGTTGCTTGACGTGGAAATCCTCGTCTGTATCTCGAGTTTTACTAGTTGTTCCCTTTGTGCGCAGTTCAAAGAAAAAATGTGCCATTTCAGTGGTTGGGTTGACCACGTGGAGTAACCTTCCTTCAGATCTGCATGTCCTTTTAACTAGAGACTATGCATACATTTTGCCTAAGCACTTAGAAACTATTCATTTTGTTCCGGAGCTGGAAACAGGGAATACAAATGTTCCGGAGTTGGACCCGGAGTACCTCAGAGTAGGTATGTTGTAGTAACGCTATATAAATGAATGAACGAATAAACGATTGAAGACATGAATGAATAAACGAATAAACAAATGAATTAACAAATGAATTAACAATGAACTAAGGAATGAATAATGCATGAATAAATGAATAAATGACTGAATGAATAATGAATAAATGACTGAATGAATGAATAAGTGAACGACTGAATGACTGAATAAGGGAATAAATGAATGAATAAATAAAAAAAAGAACAATGAATAAGTAAAAAATATTAACTAATAAATAAATAAATGAAATAAATAAGTGATCAGCCCGGTAGAAATCCCATTGCTTCAGGGAACCCAGCAGTTAACTATCAAATCACTAAGAAAGGCTAAGTTATTCTGCCATAGAAGAAGATAATACAGTGCTCGTTTAAGACACCTTTGTAACGCTCTATACAGATGCTATAAAAGAAGGAATTTCGTTTAAATTTTTAATTGTATTTAAGTGCCAATCCCAAACTTGGTTGAAAGAGGAGGGCGACGCTAATGATCTTACCCAGACAGCCTTCCCCCATCGCTCCCACTGCGGACCACTGGCGGCACCCGCCGGCTTTCTGGAGGCGTCGGCCTAGTGTGGTCGTTCCTCTACTTTGCCATGATTTCAATGACTGTCGCAAAATTCTGTGGGCCTTGGTCTTGCACACGGTGAGCCAGACTTTGCCGACAGTGAGATGAAGGACCAGCATTGGCCCTCGTGTTGCGCAGACTTGTCGAAATTGGGCCGCGTGTCAGAGTCGTGGTGGGAGGTTTGGAGGGGTAATTAAGGCGCAGCGGTGGATTCAATCGGAAAACAAGCGACACCACCGTTGTAGGCTGAGGAGGTGGATGGGGGAGAGGGTCACGGGAGGAGTGTGGGAGAGGGCGATGGACGGAGATGACCTAAATGCTGCCCTAGCGTTCTACAGCCTATCAGATCGCTGAATAATACAAATGGCGGAATTTCAAACAAGGAAACCTGTGTTGGGGTTTTATTGAAAATTTAAATTATAAAACGGTCAGTTGTTGTAATTTATCCGTTTTGGATCGTTCTAGTAGAAGTCGGCATTTGTTACAAGACTTTAGAGGTGAGTGTATATGCACATTATAGCATGCGTATATAATTATGTATATATATAATATATATTCAGTTCCTGACGCCAGCCATTTTGGCTGCGATGGGTACGAATAAATGTCTTCATTTAAACAGTATTTGGCCTATCTATCTAGCGTAGTCTCGGCTTGCCTCTGCTTCTCGTTCCACTTCCATCGAATCGTGCATATTCAACAGTCTTATCACTTTTCAGCAAGATCCTTTCTCGTGTTTGGCTCGTTCTGCTCAGTCACAAATCCATTTTGCTATCAGCCTAAAACTTCACTTTTTCACATTGTTTATCCACCGTAGGCTGTCTCTCAACAGACCGACCTGGATGTTGATATGATGACAACATGGTTTTTGTGTGCCATCGGTTGTTGTCTTGTGCATTATATACAGGCGCTGTAGAAGTTATTAATATTATTAAAATGATAATATAATTTATTTAACTGTATGACTAAGACTGTTTTATGGTGCTGGGAGTTATGTTATTGAATAGTAGTGAATGTCTGCATGTGCCAGTTTTGACATACCTTTTAAACTATCGATATCTTGGTCTGTTTAACTGAAAGTATGAAAATAGTAGCAAATTTGTTACCTCACATACATTTAGATAACTTTTGTATGTGTTAATGTCTTAGGTTATATTCAAATGGGTGCACAGTAGTCAATACAATACGGTACAGTACAATTGTATTTGATATTACCCTCCTTTCAAAGTTCACAAGTGCGGACATGACCAGACAGCAGAACATTGCTGGCTCTGAGCAGTTAAGTGAAGGACTTGCTCAAGGTCCTTCGACAGTGACCTCTGGCTTGAATAGTCAATCGTTGGCATACTAGGCTGTCAACCTTGAGATTGGGTATTTAAATCCACTCCAGGTTACACAGGTATTGAAATGTCTGTTTTACCTTGCAAGCATATACAATGACTGGACTTCTGGTGGCAAGATGAGGTGGCGAGAACAGATCACCCTCACTCATGGACCTGTACGTTAACATAAAAATTCATGGTTGGTGGGCTTCAGGTCTGATCGTCTTTGTGATATTCACATTTAGGTGATATACAGGCATGTAGCAAGACTGAAATTCAAGAGCAGGCAACTTCACAGACCATTGGCAAAATCCTGGGCATTGTGGTCATTGGTCAATAGAAGTTCCAGTATATAAAAGCAAGAGGAGTGTAGCTACGCTTATGGTGATGTATTATATAGATGTGTGTGTGTGTGTTGTGTGTGCACAAGTCAATGTACTTGATAAATGGTGTTTAATTATATGCCCTTATAATTATGCGACTAACAGTGCCTTAATTCTATCATATGAATTTGTGTGTCTGTATCTAAATGCGCAATATAGCAACATAATGCTGTCATGGTTGTGTTTTGTTACGGCGGTGAGCCTGAAGAGGAGCAACGGCCTTATCATTCCACAGAGGAGCGAGGAGTCTTATCATTCCACAGAGGAACAAGGAGCACATGCCTTATCATTCCACACAGGAACGAGGAGCAACGGCCTTATCCTTCCACACAGGAACGAGGAGCAACGGCCGTATCATTATACAGAGGAACAGGGAGTAACAGCCTTATCATTCCACAGAGGAACGAGGAGTAACAGCCTTTTCATTCCACAGAGGAACGAGGAGCAACGGCCTTATCATTCTACAGAGGAACGAGGAGCAGCGGCCGTATCATTCCACAGAGGAACGGGGAGTAACGGCCTTATCATTCCACAGAGGAACGAGGAGCAACGACCTTATCATTCTACAGAGGAACGAGGAGCGGCGGCCGTATCATTCCACAGAGGAACGGGGAGTAACGGCCTTATCATTCCACAGAGGAACGAGGATCAACAATGAAGCATCAAAGCCTTATCATTCAACCAGCAACGAGCCTACCATTCCACACTGAGTGGCATCATTAGTTTAAACTGCAGCAGACCTGTAGAGTCATCTCTTGCCTTAGTATTTATTAAATTTAGATTATGCTTCAGTGTGGAACTATATTTATTACTTGTTTGCTAAAGTAATTGTTTACTGCAGCCAATAATCAGAGGAATCCTATAACCAAAGGCTCTCTCTGAGGAAGCCTAATGTAGTGTAGAATAACGGTAAAGTATTGGCTAATATATTCGTGTATAATTTAATTTTAATGTATTTTAATTGTGCATAGACAGTCGTATGTAGGCACTAAGTGTGACATATATTTCTTACTACTAGTTGTATGGTGAAATTATTAGATATTTAAGATGTTTAGTGTTTAAATACTTTAACTTTATTTTGCTATGATAGCAATAGAATGCACTGGTTTTCATTCTTTTTGGGTTTCATTATTTTTAATATTAATTGCATATTTATGTTAATATGTTTGAAGTGGAATAGTAAAGCCATGTTTTAGCACTTTAACGGCAAGAGTGTACTAAAAGTGACTGGGAATCAATACAGCTCATTGTTAAAGTGTTAAATATAGCAATATGGAGCATATGGCTTCAATTTGTAACATGTCATAACCAGGGCAGATATCCGTTTCAAGAGTTCTGCTTCTTCTGTCATATCTCGTATCAACGAAGCTATATTAAGTACATTGACCATACACTGAATATTGGACATTGAACGCTAGGATTGGCCATCTGCCTTCTTAAGAAAATGAAGCCGCTAGCACTTCATACCCTAATATTTTACTGAATATGAACTGCATATCTACTAAATTACTATTTGGACATGCCTCTGGACCAGTAGGGATGTATGTGGGTCTGTATGCATGCATGTATGTATGTATGTATGTATGTATGTATGTATGTATGTACATATTTATATGTATGTATGTATGCAACAGGACATAAGAGTTATGCATTACTGCTTATTGGCCCATCACACCAGCCAAAGGATAGCAACAGACAAAGGTTAGCTTTATGTCACCTGCCATGGGTCAGAGAATTTTCAACTCCAATTTTAAAATGTCCATGGGACAGGACATAGGATAGGAAAAAGCTAATATTATTTCTATATCAATGTTAATATATTATAAGTAGAAGAAGAAGAGCAGTCCCATATGCTAAACCTGAGGCAGCCATGGGTATGAAGTCGTAGTGATTTCATTTTCTTGGCCTCTGCTTATGAGATCAGGTGACCAGTCCTCTGCTTTGCCGTTTGTTATTCCCACTGATAGTTTACGGTCAGTGTGCTTATTATAGTTTAGTTGGTTAGAGGGTACAAGAGAAGCAGAAATCTCAAAACGGATATGTCGTGTTGGTGACACGTTACAAATTGAAGTCATGTGTTCCACATTGTTATATTTAACACTTTAACAATGATCTGCATTGGTTCCCAGTCACTTTTAGTACACACTCATAGTTAATGGGTTAACTGTCCCACTATTGTTTTTTATTCTTTGCAATACAATGAACGATGTTTTACTTCAATATAATTATTTTCTTAGAAATATGCAAATAATATGTGAAGGTAATTAGAGTGAAGTTTAATTTAAATAAATAATTAACTTGTTATTATTCTGAACTGTTTTAGTATTAGCTGCTCTGCTGTTTGTAAATGTATCTATTATGGTAGTTGGTTTTATCTGCAATAGATTTCCATAAAACTGAAATAACTATAATTTAGAACTAGCCGAAATGTTCCTCTGTTGTTTGTCATTCTCTCTGATACGATGCATGGTGTTAACTTCAATATAATTATTTCAATAGAAATGTGATAATATGTTAGAGTGAAGTTGAAGCGATATTCTTATACAGAACTGGTTTAATATTAACTGTTCCACTTATTGTAATTTTTGTGATTTAATGGATAGTTTGATGCAATATAATCATTTCCACGAAACTCTGAAATCATTATAATTCAGAACTGGTTTAACTTTTCCATTGTTTGTTTTTCTTTGTAATATATTGAATCGTGTAAACTTCAACGTAATTATTGCCATAGAACTGGAAGTTTTTTCTATGTCATGCATTAGCTACATTGATAGCTGTTCAATCCAATCTCAATAGTGCATAGTCTGGGTGGGATTGTACATATAAAAGACATATAAAAATTCATCTGACAATCCATTAATTACAACTACATTCATAGAGCCCACAGTGTGGGCAAACTGTGTGCACAATCGTAGGACCCACTGTGATATAGTGTGGGCAAACTCTGTGCACAATCGTAGGACCCACTGTGATATAGTGTGGGCAAACTGTGTGCACAATCGTAGGACCCACTGTGATATAGTGTGGGCAAACTCTGTGTCGTAGGACCCACTGTGATATAGTGTGGGCAAACTGTACAATCGGGTCCCACAGTGACACAGTGTGGGCAAACTATAGGTAAAATCGTAGGTCCCGCACCTGGCGATGATTTGCCACTGGCGGTACTATAAACACCGACGCTGTGTGCAGTGACATCTTGCCCGCGCCGATCTGCCCTGGGCCTTCCAGCTAACCCGTAGAGCGCAGCCTGCGCACCGCTTAGGGCTTGATGAGGTAAGACGATAAATGCCGGCCCCGCAGGGGACCCCCCTTGCGTTCCCTCACGGGTCCACAAGCGCTGGCCTGTGAAGTATGGACGGGCGTTGCCCGTCCTCCGACCCTCTGGGCTGGCGATGATAATGCGCTGTGGGCAATCAAAATCGGCACCCCGTGGGCCCTGCAAAACGTGGCTGTCTGGGTAGTTATCACAGTGTCGTTAAACTGAAACTTAGACCTTAGTCCTTCCACGCTCTTGCAGCGCATCGGGCGACACAGTTCCTCCATCCCACTCTATCCTCCGCATTCCCTTCGGGCTCCTCCCACGTGACCTGTGTCGTTTCTGTTGCAATAAGGTGTTTTACCCGGGAGGGCTGCAAACCCTCCGCGGAACCCTCCTCCTTTATCCGGGCTTGGGACCGGCACAGGTTCCATAGTGAAACCTACTAATTTCTAGACCTGTCTGGCGCTTCGCTCATAGGGCAAGGTCGACGATAAAGTCCCTTGGCGTCCACAAGATGCTGCTAAACAATAGGTAATACAGCGCTCGTATTAGAAACCTTTAAAACAGCTAATTAAGTCGTTATAAAGTCAGCAACTGCATTTATTTAATCCATGTAAGAAAATTGGCCTTTGTGAAGTCGGTAAGCAATGGAAAAGCTATTTAGCATCGGATAAGCTATTTACCATCGGATGGTATTAGTCCGAAGCCTGGATTAAGGAAGACGCTATGAAACAGACTGTGAACTATGCCACAACTCGTACTCTAGTAGTGCCAGTCCCAAGTCTGGAGAAAGGAGGAGGACGACGCCAATCCTCTATGTTATGAAATATGTCGTTAAACAGAAACTAACTAACGACACAGTGTGTTTAAACAGAAAGTACCCTCTGCCGATGGAATTATGTCTAAATAGATTAAACGGTAATGAGAAGACGACGTTATCGGTCTTTGCAGCTACTAGACGTCGCTAAACAATAGATAATACAGTGCTCGTCTTCGACACCTTTAACACGCAATCCTCAGATGCTATAAATTCAGCAAATGCGATATAAAGCGAGTAAATTATGAACAACTCTTATAATACGGTCGACGACTCTAAGTTAACGGTCCTTGGCGGCCACAAGATGTCGTTACACAACGGAAAAACTGCCATTCATGAACTGGTGCCAGTCCGAAGGCTCGAACAAGGAGGGCGACGCTAATTATCTTCGATGCGCCACAACGTCACTAAACCGAACTACCGACTTAAGAGACGGGCTCTGAATCTGCGCAATGATTTCTATAGTTATGTGATGTGCACATCGAACAGCATAATTTCAAATCCCGAGGAAAAACCGAAAAAGACAAAGAAGAGCAGTCCCTTAAGCTTAACATGTATGTACACTAGAGTGCGGATAAGCAATTGGTTTTAATAGAGAATATACATACTTACTTACAGTCTAGATATCAATATCAAACCACATAAAAGTAGACGGGCTCTGAATCTGCGCAATGATATAAATAGTTATGTGATGTGCGCATCTGAAAGCATAATTTCAAATCCCGAAGAAGAAGAAAATGAAGAAGAGCAGAGCCTTAGGCTTAAGCAGAGTCTGCCATGGGTGAAGTGAGCGGTTTTATATTTCGTAGCATCGGCATAATTATGAGAATTGATGGACTGTCCTCTCCCTCGCCGTCTCATCGTCCCATCGACAGTGTATGATCAGTATACTAATTATAGTTGCTAGGGGAGCAAGTGGAGCTGAGATCTAGAAACGAATTTCTGTCCTGGCTGGGATTGAACCCCAAACCTCGCGGTCACAGTCCAGCACGCTAACCACTAGACTATGGTAACAATGCACCACATAAGCTACTATTAATAGACGCACTCTGCGTTCTGTTATTGCTTAGACGGTGAGTGACAGAGGTCTGGTTTAAGCTTAGCAGTTTAGAGGGGTTAGGTGACTGAGCTGGTTTAGAGTCACTGGTTCAGTGGAGTTAGGGGTCATCCATTTAGTACGTACGCACCGAGCGGGGAGGGGGGAAGCCAAATGCCTCTGATTGCGTATGCTTGCGTACGCATAGGAAGGGGGGTAAATCTCGATAATACTGTCTATATTGGCTTTCTTCAAATGAGTGTCTATATTGGCCTTTCTTCAAATGAGTCACAGTTCAGCGATCAGGCAATTAATTAGGGCTGTGGGAAAGGACCACACACTTGTATGCCCCTTACCTCTGACTGTTATTAACTGTCTTGCAGCTGTGCTCTGAGTTCCCACAGTTTGACCGCCTGCCCTATTCAGTCAGGATATAGACCGTTCCATAGGATGGGGGGGGGTGCGTGTCAAGCGTACGTACGCAGAGGGGGTTGCTAAAAGTACGCTTGCGTATGGGGAGGGGGAGGGGGTCAATTTTCCCCGGAATTGCCTACGTACTAAATGGACGGCCCCTTAAGTGAATAGCGGGTGGGTTGGAGTCACTAGTTGGGAGAGGGGTTAAGTGACAGGTTTCATTTAAAGCTACCAGTTGAAATGTTGTAGCCTACATGAAACAAGTGGTTTACCTTCGAATCATTGGTATCGTTCAGATATGTATGCAGGATTTTCCTATAGCGATCATAATATTAGCTTCGATCCACGTTCAGCCTTAGATGAATTTATTGGGTGAGATACTTAACCACCGCTACAGCCAAGAATGGGTGCCACGCCCCTTTAGTTCCCCTTTAAAGTATGCGCCACGCTAGGTTTACTAATACGATTGACAACTAGCTGACTAACTGACGTGGGCTGCGTGATATATCAATCGGAAGTGAGCGTGCATCAAGGAATCCGAAACTTCGGCATGGATGAGCCACCAATCGCCCACCATCACACAAGGGATCGAGTACCAGCACCAAGACGCGACTCACGACAAGGATCCACTTGCGCCAGATATTCAGCCTTCTCTGTAATCCAAAGTGGAACCAGAAAACCCAAACATGGCCGAAGTTCCTGAGCAACTTCTGTCATGTGAAAAAATCCGTCGAAATGACGCAGCAGTCGATCAGCCACAGACATTCGCAGAACCTTTACCTTGCCTTAGCAATACCAAAACTTTACCTTTACTTATCCTTACCATATCTTACCTTCATCCCTGTATGACACAGAAACAGGTGAGGCAATTAGGTTTAAGTTAATTCTAGGCGAATTCCGCTGCCTTCAGAAGAAACAGAACGAGGTTTTTATTCATAGAACAGCATAAACATGTTATCCTTTATACAATGTCATGTATTAGGCCTAATCTATACAGAGACTGAAGTTCTGTCCAATTTGTAGAGAACTTCAGTCTATAGAATCACCGACAAACCAACGATTCGGAAAGACAAGTTGCAAAACAGAACTGGACCACACAAACACATACGCGCACACCATAGACCACGCACATGACAGTCTACACACACAGACACACCCAGAGCGACACCACACCCATAGGAGACCCAACATACACACGCCTACACAAAAAGCTTGACCACATATATTGACACACAGAGTAAGATAAAGCAAGATCACACAGAAAGTGAGACCACATAAGACCACACACAGCCAGACCACAAAGAAATCAAGTGAGACTAAACTAAGTACGACCACTCAGAAAGTGAGACCACATAAGACCACACACAGCCAGACCACAAAGAAATCAAGTGAGACTAAACTAAGTACGACCAATCAGAAAGTGAGACCACATAAGACCACACACAGCGAGACCACAAAGAAATCAAGCGAGTCTACAGAAAGTAAGACCACATAGAAAGCGAGACAATACACACACAGCAAGACCATAGCAAGGTAGACCACAGAAAGCGAGACCACACACAGAATAAGACCAGAGACAAAGAGACAACAGACACAAAGACCCAACAAACACAAAAGCACATACAAGGACAAACACACAAACACGCACAAACTCCAGAATCAGAAACATCAATTGCAAATGTACACAACTTAACCTGCAGAGGAAGCTGCTAGTCAACTTTAGCCCTTTAACCGAGACTAGATTTGCAGTCTAATACTGAACTAAAAAGTCCACGAAAGCAGAATGACAAAGTCACTTGTGTTATACTGTTCCAAGTGATTGCTTACCTCTATAACAGCACAAATGAACAGATTATATTGTTCAAGCTGAGAGCAATGCTATTTCAATAATAGAAGCAGGAAAACAAATAAAAATAATATAATTAACCACATTCACTTTCTTACAACCTTTTGTAAATATTCATTCAGGTTAAAATATTGTAACGAATATAAAACAAGAATAATAGTAGTAATGATAGTAAAAATATTAACAGGAGTAATTATACAATACTGAGTCATCATAGAATTATTACTATTATTATTAATAATAATAGTAGTAACAGTAAGAGTAATAACAGAAATAGTAGAAATAATAGAACCACTACAAATGACAATAAAAGTTTTAATAATATTTATAATAATATTAATATTAATTATTAATGTCAATAATAATATTAATAGTAATAATAATAATGATGACTGCCAAAATGAGGTAGGTATCTAAGCAACAGATATCCTCATAATTACTTCAGGATAATTGAATTTTAAAAAATAGCAATTTGCGAGCAACACAGACATTTACATCCGGTCATTTTTAAAATTATAATTGCAGATTTATGTAGCGCCACTTCGAGAGAGAAAGAGGAGCCACCATATCTCGTCAACAATGCTATATGTCGTATTTACACAGGTGAAATCTATCTAATTGAAATATAATATATACAGGTCTGACTTTCACTCACAAGAACATTTTTCCTAGAGTTACCCATCGAGTTTCAGAGAGGAAATTCACAGGATGGTAAGGTAGGCAAGGTAAGGAAAGTACTGGAACTTCTGGAAGGAAGGGAATTTAATGCAAGGTAAGAAAAGGGAAGGAAAGGGAAGAAAAGGCAGAGTATGGTATAGCAAGCTATGGTAAGGTGAAGGAATGAAATGAAATGAAAATGTAGAGTAAGGAAAAATAGGCGGTCACCAGGTGGACACATGCCGCACGATAAAAGCACGTCTCGGCAATTTCAAGTTAAAACAACGAGGGTCAACGGAGCACGTTAACCTTTAACCCTTGTCACAGGACTTCAAGCATTTAAAAATCGTAAACATACTCAACTGTATAACAGAACAATTGAAAAACTTGTAACAAAAGGAAGAAGAAAGCAGTCCCTTTAGAGAACCCAGAGAGGCAGCCACGGGTATGAGGTGTTGGCAACTTCATTTCTTGGCCTATGAAGACGGTCAGTCCTCTCCCTCGCCGTCTCATCTACCCACAAATAGTCTACGTGCGAGCTGAGTAATTCTGAATGAAGGACTTGCTCAAGGTCCCTATGCAGTAATCATCTCAGTGGAAGAGGCTCGAACTGGTACTATCCGCGCTACAAGTCAAGCACTACAACCAATCAGTTACCGTCTCCCAATTAAGGTAAAATAGGCACCAGCAAGGTAATTAAAGGCAAGGTAAGGTAAAAAATTGAGGTACAGTTAAGGTAATTACCTTGTTATCAAACAACCCTAAAAACATTTTTAAGCCAGACAACTAAAAAAACTAAATACACTCAACACTTCAAACCATTAAACTGTCGCAAAAACGTAATAGAAGCTAAAACGTTAAACAAAGTAATTAAGGTAAAACAAGTTAATCAACAACACTCCCAGTTTGCAGATACTTGCGCTTGGCACCCTGATTGTTAGAATTGGTCATACACGCAGCCAAAGAGTTTTCCTTAAACCGGCTCCATATAAATCCTAACAGAAATACATTTCAGGTATACATTTATAACATTACTTCAAATTACATTAGATATGAGAAGAAACCGACTGGTATTTCTTCCCACAAGACTTTAAACTCGCAAACATTCTTCCACACACTATAATTTCACACACTAGTACACAACCTTCAATCGAATCTTACTGCACGAAATGTTTGTTGCATTGAAGTCTTGCCCCAAATCGCACCAAGTGCAATAAGTTTCGCAATGCACCAACTGGAACGTCAGTGGTTAATTACAAGTTTGATTGACAGTGCACATTTAGATACATTTAGTTAGCCATAGCACCTGGACTAGGAAGAGGATGTCCAAAGTAGAACCAAGAGAACTATTCATTGAATGAACGAATGAATAATTGCACGAACTCAGTCCATTAAGACAGCCAGCCCAAGAAGCAGACATGAAGAAGTGGTGTTAGCGACTTCATTTTCTTAGCCTTGGCATATAAGAACAGGTGACTAGTCATCTCCCTTGCCATCTTATCTTCACACTGCCAGTGTACGGACAGTATGGTCAGTGTACTCATTATAGCTGAGTAGGCTCGGGTGCATCGGAAGCAGAAACCTAACACAAATATCTGGTGGGGATTTGAACCCATAAGCTCTCGGTAGATTACAGTGCACCACCACGTTAGTACTTATTTACAACATAAACAAAGTGCGGAGGATATTAAACATGCCACTCCTAACTTGCACTACTGTAATCACCTGCCCTGCACGAAATAAACAAAAAGTTGCACTTAATGTAAAAAGTGTCTAATGCAAACTGTAACTAAAGTGGGACTGCACTTAAAACAAACAGCAATTAATTGAAACTGCACTAAATGCAAGCTGGAATAAATGTAATCTGTACTTAGGCTAATGAGAAAAATGATTAATTCAAATTGCACTTTAATGTAAACTGCACTAAAAGCAAACTTTATCCAATGCAAACTGGACTTAATGTAACCTGCAACTGATGTAACCTGCAATTAATGTACCCGACAATTAATGCAACCTGCACTTAACCCCAACTGCACTTCAAGCAAATTGCACTTCATGCAAACTGCAAATAATGCAAACTGAACTTCAAATGCATGTTAAAAACATTAAACTAAGCAAACCGCACTTGTTTGAAAATCATGACTGCACTGAATAATAATTGTCCAAAAATACAACCAACAAATAACTGCACAGCCTTTAAACTCGTCGACCTCAACTAAAAATAGCCACGTTGGATTTCCCGATGTCGTGGGTTTTCCCCACCCTTAAAACCACGCCCTCGACGGTTTTCTTCACAAACATGGAATGTAATGCAGTCACGTGCTTTACAAAACAGTTGCACCTAGTGACCCAGACAGACGCCATCATGATGCCCGACAACCGAACGTCGTCATGGAAACGGATGCCGCCAGCAACCCCAAGGTAAGGCATTGCGTGAAAGCGGGCAAAAAGCAAGCGGCCGGGCTGTAGATGAATGAGTGTTGCCTTCCCCGTTGTCTAGAGCCGTGTTTGCTAAGGACCCCTGCTTGGTAGATCGGATATGAAGGCATTTCACCTCCAGACACGTTCTTCTGGACATCTGCAAGGAGAAAGAAACAGTTCCTCATCAGCAGTCGTCATCTAGTTTACTCTGCACTATTTTGCAACCTAATGTCAAACATCTGATCATCTCGACATTGATCTGATTACGGCTTAGTTTCAGTGCGCCATCGCATGCCTTCTGCCTTAGACACAGGCGCTATAGAAGCTAGTAATTAACTAAGTATTTCACAATTTCTACGTAACTGAAAGGAAAAGCAAAGGTTCGCCTCTTAAAGGTTCCTCCGTAAATCACTCCGTACCCCATCACGTTCTTAATTAAAGACTCCTCCCTTCCAGATTCCTACCTAAATCCATCCGTAACGTTATCCTTAATCAACCCACCCTATACAAATCAACACAATCTTGCCATAATCAATTCAATCCGACTCTAATACCACCAATCCTACCCACATCCTCCAGTCCTACCCTAACCCATTCAATCCTACGTCTTCCATTCTCTATCGTTCTAAACAATCGTCCTAAATGTAGCCGTCGACAAAACTTAGTTTAGCATAATTTATTACAGCAATAATTGCCTGAATTTATAGTATTGGAAGAATGCGTGTTAAAGGTGTCTAATGCGAACACAGCGTTATCCATTATTTAGCGACATCTTGGGATTGGCGCGCGAAGGAAAATCATAATATATTTCTGCATTTAATAGGCGCCATTACATGACAAGCACTCATCCAATCGGCTACCGTGTCCCTCAAATTCTAGGTCAAAATCGATAGATTCTTTCAACTGAAACTGATCAAGCAGTGTCTCCACCTGGCGGCGGGTGGTGGAAGTATTCTTTTGGCGTCTGGACGTTGTGCTGTGACGAGGGGTGGCCCCTTGAACCGGACAGTGGTTTGACAAGGGTCGCCTGACTGTACGGCTGTTTGTCTGTTCCGTAGAGTACCAGCGTCCACTTGATGAGCCTCGCATGAAAATCTACACACAGAACAATTTCTTTCAAGATGACCTTTGCACTAACATCGAAAACAACCATTTCAAACCGAGTTGATTTTTGATAGGTATTTGGAATGGATTTAGAATAGTTCTCGAATGTTTAAAGATGCATCTTGGATATTTACACTCGATCTAGGAATGGTTTTAGGATACATCTATAATTAGGATGTTAGTGCAAATCCAGGTCCAGTTACCAAATAAACCAGAGAAAGATTAGAATTGATAGACCGGACCCGTTTTTAAAACTAAAATAACAATTAATTTTAGCTGATTAGACTATATGATTAGATAATACGATTAACGGTGAGATCATAATATACTAGGTCAGAATATGTAAGATGATTACATATGATTAGATAATATAATTACACGTCAGAGAATGATTAGAGTTGTTTACTAAAGATTAGATCATACAAAATACACATTAGACTAGAACAGATAAGAATTTTAGACTAGAACATTAAGAATTAGATAATACGTAATACTAGGTCAGATTAGATAATATGATTAAATGATCGGAAAATATTAGATCATAATTATGGTATAATCATTTGGTGATCAGATTAGTTTCGCTTATATCCTCGTAGCTCCACTCACAAGCGCTGGCCCCATTCCGTATCTCCAGCCTCCATAGTCCGTCCGCTGCCTCTCCCCAATTGTGTGTTGTCATGAACGCCCAGTCACTGAACCCATCAGTGGACATGTCCCGTGACCGTCCACCTAGCAGGGTCGACCTCGTTCCCCCGGGTGATATGAGGGCGATGTCGATGTCCCCACGACGCAGGGTCGACAGACTGACGATAGATTGGACGTGTTCGAGGTAGCGGACCTCGTTTACTGTTCCAACGCATCCGTTGCTCTCCAGGGGAATCTCCACCCGACCATCCACTGTTACACCTCCTCTGCAACGTAAAAAGATGCAGTTTTTATTGGATATAGTTACTTATATAGCGCATCGGTCAATGGTCGTTTCAAGTGAAGCCGTGGTTGAAGGCTTGAAGCCACAAGCGAAGCCAGGTCTAAATCCTATATGTCGAAATGACCTAATTCGAAATGCCCTAGGTCGAAATGCCATAAGTCGAAATGCCATGGATCGAAATGCCATAGGTCGAAATGCCCTAGGTCGAAATGCCCTAAGTCGAAATGCCCTAAGTCGAAATGCCCTAAGTCGAAATGCCATAGGTCGAAATGCCCTAAGTCGAAATGCCATAGGTCGAAATGCCCTAAGTCGAAATGCCATAGGTCGAAATGCCCTAAGTCGAAATGCCCAAAGTCGAAATGCCATATGTCAAAGTCTCAAACTTTGAAATGTCACAGGTCGATATGCCATAGGTCGAAACACATAGGTCGAAATGTCATAGGTTTAAATGCCACAGGTCGAAACTGAGTAATTGCAAGCGAAGGACTTGCTCACGATTCCTACACAGTAACCGTCTCAGACGAGGAGTATCGAACCCCTACCATCAACGTTAGAAGTCAAGCGTTCAACCAATCGCACACCACGTCACTAAATTGCAACGTAACTGTAAATCCCCTAGCATTCAGTTCGGGTTGGCTATATTCGTTATGTATGTAAGTAATTAAGTATATTCTTTATTGAACCAGTTGCAATCCGCATTCTGGTGTAGCCTACATACAATACATCATATAATAATAATAAACAATCAATAGTCAATATGAATAAAGCATTCTAACTATAAAAGTTTTTTTCATATTATGGTTAGCTAAGGGTAAAACACGGTCATGTGACCGGGGTCGAAAGATATAGGCCAACGGCTTTTTTTGAGGGAGAAACCTATGGAGAACATGGCCAGGTTTTGCCAGGATCGACGAAAACAAGCAGGTGTCGGCGTGAAGGCTTAGTTGTTCAAAGGTTGGGCTATCACTTGGGAGGTATCGCTGACGGATCAATCTGTTCAATCACGTATGCATGTACGTATGTATGGGTGTATGTATGGGTGTGTGTATGTTGTATGTATGTATGTGTAGTGGATTTGAGGGGTTTGACGATGCATGTCCACCACTTGTAGTGTACAGTATGTGAGGTTTGGATGGTAGTCGTCGCGGCTTAACAACTAAGGCCGGCGTGATGATCGTTCGTTGCCACGGCCATGACTCGGCCTCGGGCCCAAGGCCGTTGACGACTCAAGACTCGCAGAAGGTTTTAATTTAGTTTATTGAAGTCACAAACAGAATACATCGACGGTGACAAGAAACTATCGACGGTCTGATGGTCTGACTTGTCTGATCTCGTCTGCTACGATAGTCTGATCTGATAGACTGATCTCTTACTAATAATTCAGCGTTTATATATACAGAACAAGTCAGCCTATAGGCTTAACTGGGCTGGGTGGGTTACTCGCTTACTCACATCTCTGCCTTGTTCAATCCCTCTCTCTCTGTCTTTCCCTGTGTCTTTGTCTGTCTGCTTCTGTCTGTCTGTTGGCATTCAGTCAGTCGGTCTGTGGTCAGCGGCCTGGAATTCCACACCCTCTACGGCTTGAGTGTCCGAGTCTGTGTCTGGGTGCACTAATGATATGGTGCCAGAGAAGTCAACCCCTACATATGTATGTATGTATGTATGTATGTTTGTATGTATGTATGTATGTATGTTTATGTATGTATCTGCATATGAAAGCATAATAGGCTAATATGTATGCATGCATGTATGCACTGTGAATGCATGTATATGTGTAAACGTATGCACGTGTATGCAATATGTATGCATGTATGTATGTGTATGCATGTATGTATGAATGTATGTGTACGTATGTATGCATGTATATATGTATTCATCTGTAAGTATGTACGTATGTACGTGTATGCATGTGTGTGGGTATGTATGTATCTATGTATGTGCAAGTATATATGTATTTGTATGTATGTATGTATGTATGTATGTATGCATAATACCGCCATTATCCTGTTAATAAATCTATCCGCCTTTTATGCAGTGCCTCTTTAGAATCTCCAAAAGGCACTGAACACAAAAGATAGGTCGACTCCTACGCCTCAGCAGGTCACTAGATGGCGTTCAAGTTCAACACCTGATAATTTAATGCTCTCCTTCGACACCTGTAATACGTCTTCAATGGACCGTATAAATTGTTCAGTTGCAGTCTGCTTTATAATGAAATATACTTTGATTTCTGATTTCTCGTATTCGTTGTACGACTCTAGTAGCAGTTGCTGAGCGCTGCTATGTAGCAGCTGCTCGACACGATGTTAAAACAGGTGGTTGGTGATGGAGTTCTATGAAAGACGGCTGAAGTATTACCTAGAATTTCGAATCTCAATTTCATCGTATGTTAACGATAGACTGTCGGTAGCTAGGGGTCGTTTTTCGAGGGTCTTTAGACTTAGAAGAATTTACATCACATAATACAAATGGATCCAGCTTGCAATAAGGGAATAACGCACCGGAAATTTTTGAACAAGGATTTCCAGGTAGTTTTAATTTTTAAAAAGTCACTATTGAAGTCGATTGTTTGCCTTTAACTTGCAAAGTACTTTGTGAAGATTTGCACACCTTTTTAACGAACGTTAAGGTTAATATGAAAGATAAAATCGCCTGCCATTTGCAGTTTTTAACAGCAAAAGTTTCTCACTGATAGCTACTGTTTTAGTCCATTCTTAGAGCTGCTTTTTGGGATTGCTCCGAGCTGGCTACCCAACCGTAGGCTAGTCCCTGCCATGCAGGATGAGGGAGGTAGGATTTCCCTGTGCCCCAGACCAGCTTAGTGAAGTTTACTCTTCCTCACCCATTGAGCTGTATACAAGATATAAAATGTTTCATCAGGCAATAATAATAAGTGGGCCTTTGCGGACATTTTATTCTCTACAATAGATAATAATGACTAAGAGCCATCATCTTAGTGATTATTATCTATTGTAGAGAATAAAATGTCCGCAAAGGCCCAATTATTATTATTATTATTGTTATTATTATTATTATTATTATTATTATTATTATTATGCATTTATTAAGCGATTAAGCGCAACTAAGCTTACTTATCTAATGGCCAAGCATCAATAAATGGCGCTGAGCAAGAGTGAGTGATGGACTTGTTCCCTACACAGGGTAACCGATTCATTGAAGGAGGATCGAACTCGTACATTGCGCGTTACGAAGTGAGCGCTCTAACCAATCGGCTACCGTGTCCTGCGATGATGATTGATGATGACCATAACGACGACGACGACGATTATGATGATGATTATAACGATGACGATGATGATGATGACGATGATGATGATGATGATGATGATGATGATGATGATGATGATGATGATGATGATGATGATGATGATGAAGCGGTATCGACGTACGTTTGTCTATAAAAACATTTATCACAAAACGTCTCGTTATACTGTTGACACAGAGATTGGAAAACTTCCAAAAGCCTTCACAGAAGATATGAGTTGTAAAAATCCATCCAGATTACACCGTTCGGCAGACGCTCATGGAAAAGCGCCAGAAACGGTAACAGCGGGGAACCGATTTTTAAACGACAAATACAGGCTGAGCTGAGATGGCTGGCCGAGATTCCGCAATCCTGGACAGAGCTTTGGCAGCGGAACAAGGGTGATTTAACAGGGGTGGGATACGGGCCACACCGGTTGAAGGAATGGGTTGCTGGCACCCAAGAGGGTTACAGCTGGCAGCACTGGCAGTTGTGACAGGGAGTTGGGTTGGGTGTCGTTTCTAAGAATTGGGCCACCGGAGAGGGGCAGTCGCTTCGGGAGATTGAACTTCAGCCCCAGTAAATTTTTCCATTGAAACTGGTTCACAAAAAGGAGGCGAAGGGGCGGAGGAAAACTCGGAGGAAATGTAGGAGGAGGAGGACGAGTAGGAGGAGGAGGAAGAGCGGGAGAAGGAGGAGGAGGAAGAACGGGAGAAAGAAAGGAGGAGGAGGAATGTATTAGGAGGAGGAGGAGGAAGAGGAGGAAGGGGAGGAGGAGGAGGAGGAGCGGAGGAGGAGAAAGAAAGGAGGAGGAATGTATTAGGAGGAGGAGGAGGAGGAAGAGGAGGAGGAAAAGCGGGAGAAAGAAAGGAGGAGGAAATGTATTAGGAGGAGGAGGAGGAGGAGGAGGAAGAAGAGCGGGAGAAGGAAAGGATGAGGACCGGAATAAACGCGGAACAAGAGGAGGAGGACGAGACAAACAAATGGGAGGATCAGTAGAAAGAGGAGACAGGAGAAGGCGAGACTGAAGAACGAGGAAGAGAAAGAGGAGGAGGAAGCAGAAGACGAGGAGGAGGAAAGAGAAGAGGATGATGAAGAGGAATTTATTAGAACAAAGCAATTTGTAAATAACAGCTTCTTCTCAGTAAGGGCCAAAAAATGGGACGAAGAGCAAGAAGGCAACGAACCCATAAAACATAATTAATTCCAATTTAATTGAAACCCGCTGTCAACAGCGACAGTTCAAACGCATCTCTCATATCTCCCGCCATCAGTCTTCCCCAATCCCCCGAGGAACCCTGGGTCGTTCAATTAGTCGATTGCATAAGAGCAGATCCAGGTAATAATATGCCAACGCTTGTTGACAGACTAACAAATTATGTTCTTGTCGGATTCTGGAGCATGATGGTCGATTGAATATAGCGCTCACGTTAGACACCATTAAAACGATATCAACCGACGCTATATAAGGATGTCGATTAATAATCTCTCTGAATCGATTAATAATCTCTCTGAACAAGAGCTGTAAAAATTATGCCAAACTAATCTTTGTCGACGGCAACGGCCTATGTTGTCAAAAGCTGTCGTTAAACTGTGGATCCATCCAGCTCTCTGAAACTCCGCCACTGATCGCTTTCTGATAGTGCCAGTCCCAAGCCTGGATAAAGGAGGAGGGCGACGCTAATTTTTCAATTTCAATTTTTCAATTTCAATCAATTTTCAATTTTTTCAATCAATTTATTGATCCCAGAAACAAAACAAAATTAACAGCATGAAACTACAGTATATAAAGTTCACAAACAATTATTGCAGAAGTTTATCTATGAAGAGATGGTATGAGGGAGCAAAGGGCACACCCGAAGGGACAAGTCCCGCTGAATAGGGGCCTAATTGCTTTAACTATATAGCAAAACTTGCAAGTTATTTTCTAGGACTAAATGGACGGCAGGGGAATTCCATCCCTACTCAACAAAATCAAAGAAATTAAACAGAAACAACCAAAAATCAAATGCTAATAAAACTAAGCACTGTTATGAGAACATAAGAACAACAAGGCACTGCCAAGACACAGAGCATTAAGTATAACAAGCATTACAACCTTATAATTGTATCAGGCAGTACACTTTAAATTGGATAACGGGCAATCAATAGAATGAGATATAGCACAAAAAGCTACATAATAATACTCATTGCGTGTGCACGGATCAAGTGTTTAAAATGAACGAGGCTCTTAGCCTCACGAATGACCAAAGGAAGGTTATTCCAAACGAGAGGACCTTGGTATTTGATTGAGAACTTACGTGAGTTTGTTCTTGCGAAGATGCATGAGTATTCTCTATTGCTTCTAGTGTCATTGATAGATATAATTGGGCTGAAATAGGAGAGAAAAGCAGGAGGGAGGATATTTCTGCCATACTGGTACATAAATACACCAGTTTGAATAAACTTAATTTGAGAAAGATTTAAAAGATTAAATTTCAGATACAGAGGTCTGGTATGGGAATTAGCAGCAGATCTTGTGATTAGTCTTATGGCCTTTTTCTGAATGACCCTTAGATTCATCAGGTGGGCGTCGTAAGTTGAAGTCCAGATGAAGTTGCAGTAAGTCAAGTAAGGATATATAAGGGTAAAGTATAAGTTGTTAAGTATGTGGGGAGGAAGAAGGTAGGATATTCTACGAATAATGCCAATGTTTTTTGAAATTTTCTTAGTGATTTCTAGTATGTGTGTATTCCATTTCAGGTGTTGGTCAATGTGGACCCCAAGAAACTTAGAGGAAGCGACTTGTGGAATTATTATGTTGTCTATTTTTAGTACGCTATCAGAGGGTGGAATAATCTTTTTATTGGATCTGAAAATAATAAAGTTCGTTTTAGAAATATTTAGGGAGAGTTTGTTAGCTTTGAACCAATCATTAGCCATTGCTAGTTCTTCGTTTGCTATTTTGATTAGTTCTTCGTAGGAGGCATGTGAAAGAAAAGCATTAGAATCGTCAGCGAATAGAATATAATGAAGGAGAGTCGAGGAGTTAGGAAGATCATTAATGTATATTAAGAATAAGAGAGGTCCGAGAATAGAACCCTGAGGAACACCAAACATAATAAGTTGGAAGTTGGATAATTTACCATTGCATGAAACTTGTTGATAACGGTTAGTTAAGTAACTTTTGAACCAGTCTAATGCTTTGCCTCTGACCCCATAATGTTCCAGTTTAGAGAGTAAGATTTTGTGGTCGACAGTGTCAAAGGCCTTAGCAAGGTCCAGAAAAATACCAATAGAGAATTCATTGTTATCCATGGCTTGTGTTATTTTATCTTGTATGTCCAATAGGGACATAAAGGTCGAGTGGCCAGGTTGGAAGCCATGTTGAAAAGGATGAAGAATTTTTTTAGTATTTATAAAGGAGAACAGACGGTCATACATGACCCTTTCAAATAATTTAGAAAAAAAGGGCAAGATAGAGATTGGTCTAAAATTGGAGACTTCACTTTTATTTCCCTGCTTATGAATAGGCAGCACCTTAGCTAACTTGATGTTTGAGGGGACCTCACCATTTCTAAGTGAGCAGTTAATTATATCACTCAGTGGAACTGCGATAAGTTCCATGAGGGGAGAGATTAAATAAGGATTGATGTCGTCAGGGCCAGTACTATGGGTAACTTTCAAGGTTTTATTTATGGTTAGTAACTCTTGAGGGCAAGTAGGTAGGATAACAAAGGAGTTCAATGATGAGGATGGCATATAGTCTTGGAATAATTTCTTTGAGGGGGTATTTTTAGCGCAAGTGAATTTGGTAGATTCGTAAAGTAGGAGTTAAATTGATCAGCCATTAGTTCAGGATCTTTTATTGTATTACCATTGATATTGATTTCTTTTATAAATGAGTCAGAGTTATCAGATTTGACTATCGACTTGATTATCTGCCAGGTTTTTTTTACATCGTTACAGCATTTTGTAAATTCATTAGCGTAGAACTCTTGTTCAATTTTGGTACGAATTATTTTATATTTATTACGATAGGTGGTAAAGATGGCCTTATTTTCAGGAGTAGGGTTTTTAATATATTTGATGTACAGTTTTTCTTTCTTTTTAATGGAATTATGCAAGCCTTGTGTCATCCATGGATGTTGAAAAGTGTTCTTTTTGGAGGTCTTCTTTACTTTTAATGGAAATGCTTGGTCGTAGTTAAGTTTAATTATATTTATGAATGAGGTGTAAGCTAGGTTTGTTTCTTCTTGATCACATAGCAGTTTTACAGATGACCAGTCAGCATCAGCCAGTAGCCTTTTAAAATTAGAGATGGTATCCTGGTTAACAGTCCTTGACATCTCGATGGTTCTTGGAGTACATTGGGTATTTAAGTCATTCTGAATCCAAGTAATAATAGGTAAATGGTCGGAAATATCAGATATTATTATCGCCGAATTGATAACACAGTCTGCAGAGTTGGTAAAAGTGTTGTCGATTAGGGTAGCAGTGGTAGGAGTAATCCTAGTTGGTTGAAGAATCATAGGCAGGAAGTGATGAGAAGTCATACAGTTGATAAAGTCATTAGTAGGGGTGTGGGTTTCAGAAGCGAGCAAATCAACATTGAAGTCACCAGTTAGGAATAATTTCTTATTACAGTTTTTATTAGCTGTTAGTGTGTCTATTAGTGATTCAATTTCAGTATTGAAGGTGTCCAGATTTGTGGCTGGTGGTCTGTAGATAACACCAACTAAGATATCCAAGCCTTTACGTAGAGAAATGTTAATAAAAAGACTTTCAAATGAATTAGGAGCCACAGAAATATCAGTAGTATTGTAACTAATGTGGTCTCTAACAAAAAAACCTACTCCTCCCCCTCCACCCTCGCTCCTGTTTCTGTATATGAAAGTATAGTCTGGAATGTAAATTGAGTCAGCCGTGTTATCAGATAGCCAAGTTTCAGTTACAGCAAGAACAGAAGTGGGTAGTTGTTGTAGGAGAATTTGGATTTCATTTAACTTAGAGATAATACTGCGACAGTTCAGATGCATAATTGTGAACGAGTGAGAGGCATTTAGAAATTTGTGGGAAAGTTGAGAGGGAGCCAGGTATGCACAATCTTTGATGTAGTCTGAAAGATAGTTGGGGTCAGGGTCGAGATCTTTGTTGTTCAAGAGAGGTTTATTAGAGTCGTCACTTTCAATTAGCTGCAGTCTGATGGGTTTATGGAGTTTAGGTGCATTAAAGTCAATGGAGCTATGAGGTAGGTCAGCATCAGTTGTATCTATATTTAGTGAGCATTGTTTACATATCCTGGAGTCTAAGGACAAAATCGTAGTATTGCAGATACAGTTAGCATGACAACTCAATCCACACAGGGTACAGGTGCAAGCCTCATCCAGGTCATCCACCAGACCCGCGCACACGCAACAATAACTAAAAACGGCATCTTGCCGAGAACTATTCATCACCAGTGGGGATGAAGAAAGCAAACAAGGGCATTAGCCAGGCTAAAAATCGACTAGACAACAGATTACATGGAATTATGCATAAAGTTTATGTTTATATCTAAACGAATAATCGAGTCAAGTTGGGCTTGTGTTCAAGAACTAAATACGTAGTAGATTCAATTAACGTAAAAATTAGCACAGGGAAGTCTATCAGCACGCCAAATGATCTTTGTTATCACACAGCGTCGTTAAACTTAAACTACTACTAATCTCTCTGAAATAATCCCACCTTAAACACGCCACTATTTGTACTCTAGCAGTGCCAGTCCCAAGCCTGGGCGACCGTAATGATCTTTGTTTCACACAGTTGCTAAACAAAAACCACTACTATCTCTGTCTCTCTCCTCTATTTCAGAAAATACTGAATCGTGTACATCAGAGGTGGGCAACTGGCGGCCCGCGGGCCGGATCCGGCCCCCGGGGACCTTTAAACCGGCTTTTGGCATGCCTTTTATATTAGCACTGTACCTGGCACTTTAGGGACCTTTTATCCGGCCCTTGTTTGGAAACCTTTAATCCGGCCCTACACAAGTGAATTTCTGAACATAGACCGACATTAAAACATCTATAGCTGTTTCTTATTTATTAAAAATCCGGCCTCTAGTCTATAGTCAACTAGTTCACTACTCAGTCGTCAATGTAATCTACTCTCTGCAAGAAACAAGACCACAAGTTCGCTACTTTAGAAACCATCTGTCAGAACTTTTCAAACGAAGTTGCTACTCTGGGGAAATCAAATTCCAACAGGCAATACTGTGCAGTTCTATGTTTACTGATTCTGCAAATATCAAGAAGTGCACAGAACAAATAACTGCATTGAAAGTAGAGTTCCAGTCCCGGTTTGCTGATTTACTGCTCATGAACTAGACTTAAATTGTTTGAATCTCCCATTTCCATCTATGCCAATTCACCACCAAACTCCATGCAAATGGAATTGATTGAACTCCAATGCAACTGTGAGTTGGAAAGGAAATTTCGTGAGGTACCTCTGATTTCACGGGTGTGAAAGTTGGATTATCAAGAAAAATGAAGAAGAAAGAATAAATGCGTTTGAAATGAAATGCCTAAGACAGATTCTGAGAGTATCATGGATAGAAAAAAAACAAATGAATGGGTGTTAGAGAAAACAGGAACGGAAAGAAGTCTACTCAATCAGATTAAAAGAAGGAAACTTACATACTTTGGGCATCTAATGAGGAAACAGGGAAACTGCCTGGAAAAGGAGATCATACAGGGAACTGTACCAGGAGCAAGGACGCGGGGAAGACCGAGAATGGGATGGCTTAACAACATCAGCACATGGATGAATATGCCTTTTCATCGATTGTTGACGGAGACGGAAGATAGAAAAAGGTGGAGAAGACTTGTCCATGGAGCGACCAACCCTCGGATCGAGGATGGTTGAAGACAAGACAAGACCTCTGATTCAGTCCTACAAACTGTACAATTCTCAGGATTCTAACCCTTCACTTAAATTTTCATAGCCTGAAACTGGTTGTTCTATTTTTATTCACGGTGCACCTATTATTTGTAAACAGTTCTTCTCAAAGATGAAGATTACAAAGTGCAAAAACAGATGCAGACTAACAAATGATAATCTCTCCAATGAACTTCGAATTGCCACTTTGCACTTGCAAACATTTCGGATTTGTGTCGCAAGAAGAAGTGCCAGATCTCACATTATACATAGCACACCAAGCAAATGGATACTGTGTGCAGACAAACAGCTTTATGTATGTTTAAAACGGAATTTTAAAAAATTCGTTTTTTTATTTTTAGTGTAGGACTAATGTATTAGAATAATTAGATATTCGTCATAAAAATTAAAAGAAGTTGCCCATGCCTGGTGTACATAATAATAAACGTTTGTGCCTAGTTCCAGTCCCAAATTTGGATGAAGCAGATGGCGAAGCTAATTATCTTTGTTATCACACAGTATCGTTAAACTACAACTGCTATCTGATTGTTTAGAGCGCTCGCATCGAAACATGGTGAGCACGGGTTCGAGCCTCCTCCTCTGAGTGAGACGTTTACTGTGTAGGGACCTATAGCAAATCCATCACTCACGATTGCTCAGCGCCATCGATTGATGCTTGGTCATTAGGTAGCCTAGTGGCGGTTAATAAATGCACAAAGATATTTTGATTATCGATCGCGCCCCACGTCCAAGGTGTCAGTACTCTGTAACCAATGCATAACATCATACTCGCCTTAGACACCTTTAACACGCATTCTTTCAATTATATAAATAGAGCCAATGCGCTTAAACGTTAATTAGCATTCCGTAAACCGCATGGTATGGGCGACGTGAAAGGCACTTGGCGACCTGAAAATGGTGATAAATATAGGAAAACTTCTCTACCACCTGGTGGCGCCAGTATGCAGCCTGGATTATTAAGGAGAGCGACGCAAATTATCTCTGCTATGACGCTACATCGTTAACCCTAAATCATCACAAAAGATTAAAATATATCTAATAACATAATGAAATGACTAAAGCGAGTTCGACGTAATAGGTTTTGACTGCAACAAGATGTCGCTAAGCAAACAATAACACAATATTCGTCTTAGACACCCGTAACACGGATTCATCCGATGTTATAAATACGGCAACTGCGTTTATTTTACCTCCGCCAATATCCTACCTGTGGTAGTGCCAGTCCCAAGTTTGAAGAATGGAGGAGGAGGACGCTAAACATCTTTGTTACGAGTATCGTTAAAGAGCAACTAGCGAACGATGCATATGTGTTGCAGAATTTCGTTTCTCTCGTAGAGTAAGGTGCCAGTCCGAAGCCCTGACAACGGAGGAGGGTCTCCGAGGGTGACGCTGAGCATTTACGCTGTTACATGGCGTCGTTAAACTCCGTATACATGAAATAAAATCACGGCTACTGCCGTATACTTGAGTGGTGCCAGTCTGAAGTCTCCATAAAGGAAGAGGGGACGCTGATTGTCTCTCTTATGATGCAGCGTCGTTAAACAGGAACTACAGCTACGGATGGATATATAACTACTCAGAATATAATTTAAAGGTCGTCATAATTGGCCTTGTCGGCAAACAATAGACAATGCAATGATCATTCTTGGACATCTTGAACACGCCATCTTCAGACGCTGTAAATCCAGCAAATGCGTTTAATTGAGCTGTAATATGCCAAAATAATTTAAATCGACGGCAGCGGCCTTTGTTGTCATAAGCTGTCGATAAACTGTGGATCCAATTGCCAGTGGCTCGTAATACATTCCTCACAGAGTAAGTTTGACGTTAACGATCCTTGGCGGCCACAAACAATTGCTTAACAATAAATGATATAGACACCTTGAAAACACTTCCTTCAGACTCTATAAATTCTGCAAAAGCGTAGATCCAACCATCCATAACCAGAAGAATTTTCATAGGGCATGGTCGACGTAAACGGCCTTGGGCCGCCACAAGATGCTGTTAAGAGATGGCCTACCATCGACTGGTACCACTCCAAAGCCTGGGTTAAAAGGGAGGGCGACGCCAATAACCCTCGTTATGACACAACGTCGTAAAACTGAAAACTACGAAATGTCCTTCAGATTCTCGATTTCATTTCCTTTAAAGTTTGAGGTCTTGTGCATTATGATACCGGTGCAATAGAAGTCATTACGCTAGAAGGGTACCGATACAGAAGTGAATAAAGCGTTAAGTTCTTGTTGTTCTTTGACATCAGCCATATACGAAGTCATGGAGACTTTGGAGAGACTCGTCACAGACAGATTACAGTGGTTTATGGAGAAAATAATCTGCTGCCCACCATCAAGAAGCACCCCATGGTCCCTCACCACATCACAGGACTGACCATTAAAGGAGGCCGATGTAAGGGCATTTTTATCGACCCAAGAACGTGCACGTGTTGTTACGAACCATCTTAGCTATCTTGGTCGGGTCGAGTGTAAGGCGATTACCAGACATAAAGTCATGCACCGTCGCAAGCGCACAATGCATTTGTTGCGCGCACACCACCGAATCCTAAGGTCGACAGGACAAATACATTTCGAGGTAATCGGCAAACTGATGAGATGTAGAACCCAGCGATGCCATAACATCACAGAGTTCGGCTGTGTAGACAATGAAAAGTAGTGGTCCCAGGACCGCGCCCTGAGGAACACTACATAAAACAGGCGCCCAGACCGACCCGTCGTTTCCAATCTCCACCATCATGGTCCGTCCCTCAAGATAGCAGCAGAACCAGGCCAACGCACACCGTGAGATGCCGTATGATGCCGATGGGATAAAGATGACTTTGTTTGCAGATGACAGTTACATCTATGCGACCACAAAACACTTTATCCATTTACCTTTCTTACTTTTGTATTACCGCCATCAATTTACCTGTCTACCTTTTGTGTTACTTTATCAATTTACATTTCTTACCTTTGTGTTGCCTTAATAAATGTACCTGTCTTGTCTGTGTTACTTTATCAGCTAACCTTTTACCTTTATCTAAATAAGCGTTTACCTTTCTTATCTTCGCATACTAAGATTTGCGATAATGAACCCACCTGCTGGCCTGCTTCGACGTTATCTCGCATCGATGTTGGGCTGGCACTGTCGTCCAGTTTTCCGCCAGAGTGACCATGGCATCGGCGTCCAACAGACCGTAACCGAAGTGATGACTGACTGCAGAGACAGAGGAAACAAATCAGATCAATGAACCGTTACATCGCTCAAACGTTTAATCACAAATGAAAGGTTAGTAAAGGCAAGGAAGGAGGATGTAAGTAAAGTAAGGTCAGCTGTAGTAATTCAAGTAATGTAATGAAAGATAAGACAAGGTAAATTAAGCTAATTTCAGGTACTTTCTAGTAAGGTAAGATAAGGTATGGTCCGATTTTTATTTACTTACCTGGCCCTAACTTAATTTACCTATAAATTCGATAACTGCGTCAACTCGCCGTTCGAAATTCTGCCACTACTCGTTTGTGGTAGTGCCAGTCTTATTCCTGGAGAAAGAAGGAATGCGACGTCAATCAACTATGTTAAGAAACAGTGTCGTCAAACTAAGTATTCGACAGTTAATTAAGCATTTCACTCATAAGGTAATGTTGACGTTAACGGCCCTTGGCGGCCACAAGATGTCGCTCACAATTATAGGCAATGCAGTGCTCGTCTTAGACACCTTAAAAACAGTGCGTTCAGGTGCCATAAATTCAGCAACTACGTTAAATAATTATAATGGTCGAGAAGTCATATATATATATATATATAATTATATAGTAAGGTCGATGTAAAAGGGAACTTCGCGGCAACAAGAAGTCGCTGAACAAGGGAAAAGCTGCCTTCCATCGGATGGTACCAGTCTATCGTATCGTATCGTATCGTATTTAAGTATTTGTAAAGCGCATCTTGTAGGGTGAACCGTTCAGAAGCGCTCCCAGTGTGCTAAGCCCCGCGAAAATAAACAGGTTTTGAGAAAAGCGAAGGAAGAAGAGAGACTGCCAGAGATAATTTTAGAGCGAACAGAAGGAGAAAAAGCATTCCAAAGAGAGGGACCAATTGAAGCAAAGGAACGAGCCTCAGCCATAGCCTGGATTAAGAGGATCTTATAATGGATGCGCGCAGTGATAGGAAGCCAGTGCAAGACATCAAGAATATATGTAGAGATATGCGCAAAGTGAGGTAGTCGGGCTATGAGTCTAGCTGAAGCATTTAACATCGATTGAAGGGAGGGGGAAGACGCTGTTTCGGGAGGTCCATAAGAAGTGAGTTGCAGTAGTCTACACTAGAACAGATAAACGCATAAACTATGCGTTTATCTCCACTCGACATCGACCTCTGGATAAACCTCCTACACGAAGCACCGTTCGAGTATAAGCTGGTCACGTCATTATTGCAACAAATGATTTTCAAATACTATACAGTTTTACAATAACGTTAGAAAATTCATCTGTTTAAAATTATCACTAACTAAACAACTAACGTGCCTTTATTTCTCAAAGAATAAGGTTTCCCCGGGGTGAAACGAAATATGTTTCAACGAGATATGAAATATTCTTTCCTCCCCTGGAGACTTTGCTTTAGAAAATAGTCAACGGAGTGGAGGGCGAATTTATTCAAAAACAGTCCTCCAGAGGTGGGGGTAGAATCTGTACCGAAATGGACTCTCCGGGGAAGGGGGGACTTTTAAGGGGGGGCTGTTTCGTGACAGCGACCAACACGCCACCACTCGGCCAATAAACAGCCAATGGTAAACAGGTCGTTTGACACGACGCATAAAACACCGATTCAGCAGATTACATTAGCCGAATGGAATTGGATCGTCATGGCAACGCTCATAATCGCCATGGCAACCTCAATTTTCGCTCCATTTTTATTAGACGTTCTGCCACTGATGCGGAGGAGTCTGAGCGCGACGCAGAACATCACAGATGAATCGGACGTTATTAATACCATAGCGCTATAGAAGTCATTAGGATTACATTAGGTAATATGCACGTCGCTCCTAACACAGTTAACCGCATTATTATTACTATTATTATTTTTTGCCCTGATGTACTTCATTCCCCCAGGGTCTTAGAAATTATAAAAAGTGGTGTATTCTGGAACGGCTAACCCTCATCCACGTCAATTAAACGTTGAAAGAATCGATTTGTTGGACAGGGTAGCCGATTTGGTGACTGCTTGCATTGTAACGGGAGAGAATTATCATTATCATTATTATTGTTATTATTATTAATATTAATATTATTATAATTAATAATAATATTATTTTTCTTCTTCTTTTGCCCTGATGTATACAGGATCCCTCAGGGACTTAGATATTACTGTTCTTCTTTTTATTATTATTCCTATTATTGTTATCACCTCTGAGTAGGAATCTTGAGGGGGCGCTATATAAATTTTAGGGGGAAAATATTATTCTTGTTGTAATTATTATAATTGCCATATAATCATCATCATCTTCTATATTTATCCTAAAACCATTCCTATATCCAGTCTAAAAGTTCCAGATGCATCGTAACACCAACTCAGTTAGAAATGGTTGTTTTCGCTGTTCCTGCAAAGACCCTCACAGAGTGCTCTGTGTGTGGTTTTTCAGGCGAAGGTCACCAGATGGACGCTGGTGCTCTACGGAACAGACAAACAGCCGTACATTCAGGCGACCCATGTCAAACGTCTGCCCGGTTCAAGGGGACACTCCTCGTCAGAGCACAACGTCCAGACGTCAAGAGATCACTTCCATCACTCGCGCCAGGTGGAGTCAATGCTCGATCAGTTTCCGTTGAAGGAATCGACTGCATTTGACCTAGTATTTGTGGGACACTGTAGCCGATTGGAGAGTGCTTGCACTGTAACGCGAAGAGTAAGGGTTCGAGCCTCCTCATCATAAGACGGTTATTGCGTAGAGACACTGACCAAGTCCTTCACTCACAATTGCTCAGCGCCATCGATTGATGCTTGGTTATTATACAGTGGCGCCTAATAAATGCGTAATAACAACAAATCCTTTCTGAATAACCTTACAGCGGAAAACAACAGAGTTAGGACCACTATCATTCTCGCCAATAACCATGGCAACATCGATTTTCCTGGTCGCTATGACAACCGTCGTGTTGAACAGATGACAGCGAACGTGCAGAAAATCCAAGAAGCGCTTACACGCAGGAACGCCGTGGGCTGATGTACAAACAATGGCTGCTCTATAGGGAGGCAAGGGTTCCACTATAGGCCCCACTCAGCCGTTTTACTCCCCATGAATTACAGGCCTCTTCTTAATTCCTCGGCATAGGAAGAAAGATGCAAAAAAATTCTTCACAACTATAAATTCATAAACAGCTCTGTAGACAAAATCGTCGATCACTTATACTTATAGAATTATGACGAGGACTGGTCATGTTTATACAGCCGCTGCAGCGTTATTAGGGAGGCAAGGCAAGGGTGGCACTAGCCCCAACTCAGCCGTTTTACTCCCCATTGATATACAGGCCTCTTGATATACAGGCCTCTTCTTGGCAGCCAAAATTAATTCCTCGCCGTCGGAAGAAAGATGCAAAAAATTCTTACCAACTAAAGATTCATAAAAATCTCCGAAGACAAACTCGTTGATCAATTAGAGGGTTCTGTATTTAGCGCTGTTGAGAGGCACTATAAAGGCGCTACATTATGTCTTCACAATTACATAGATACACGTGAGCATACATACATACAGAAGTATATACATACGTACATAAACACACACATATAAACACACACGCACATTTATAGGCAAGTACATACATACGTAATGCATACATACATACATGCGTGCATACATACATAAAAACATACATACAATACAATACAATTAGACATTTATAACGCAGTTTAATGAGACAAAGTCTTGCACGAGAGCTCGCACATACATACATACATATATACATACATACATACATACATACAATGTCAAACATACATACATACGCACGTGAAATACAGACGCCAACACATAGAGAGTTTTGTATTTAGCGTTGTTGAGAGGCACTGATGTCTTCACAATTACATAGATATGCGTGAGCATACATACATACAGAAAAACATACATACGTACATACGCACACATACATAAACACACACGCACACTTATGCGCACATGTATGAGTACATGTATACGTAATGCATGCATACATACATACATAAACACACACACATACATACATACATACATACATACACACGTGCATACAGACACCAATACATTGCAATGAAAAATAATGTAAAAAATAGGTTGATAACAAAAAATCGTCGTAAACAATAATACCCTCCGACCCACAACACCCCCCCCCACCCGTTCTTCCCCTTCCAACACCCCGTCAACTGTTGCTCGTACCATAAAGCCCCTCCCTCCCCCATCTGTCCACTTAGTCGTTAAACCCATCGCTTGCGTCACCGGTCGGCCAGAGGACGCCGAATGACGTCATTAATCAATCGGATTGTGTCGTCTGCTCCCGTTTCGAACGCGCGCTGCGCATGGATTCATCTCGTTAGTCGGTCGCACGGTAAAAAGCCAATCGGTTTAGGCTCGACGGGCGGTATATATGCAAACACGTGTATAGATAAAAATAGAACGAGAGGGAGGAGAGGGAGAGAGATAGACAGGCAGAGAGGGATAGAGAGAGCATGAGACAGGGAGAAAAACGCGAGACAGATTCTTTCTATAGTACCTGTCAGATACAGAGAGAGCAGAGAGAGAGAGAGAGAGAGAGAGAGAGAGAGAGAGAGAGAGAGAGAGAGAGAGAGAGAAAGAGAGAGACAGAGACAGAGACAGAGACAGAGACAGACAGAAAATAGAGAGACACAGCGAGAGAGAGACAGTGACAGACAGACACAGAGATAGACAGACAGAGACAGAGCGAGATACATAGACAGAGACAGAGACTCTCTGTCTCCCTCTCTGTCTCTGTCTATAGGGAGGCAAGGGTGCCACAGGCCCCCCACTCAGCCGTTTTACTCCCCATGAATTACACCCAAGAGAGTCGGTCAAAGATTGGACTGTCAACGGAGAGACAGAAAAACAAAGAGAGACAGACAAAAAGAGACAGACAGATACAGAGAAACAAAGAGACACAAAGAGAGACAGGTAGACAGATAGAGAGATATACAGAGAGAGATAAAGACAGACACAGAAACTGAGGCGGGAGAAAGAGAGAAGAGAGACAGATAGACAGACAGTCAGAGACAGATACAGAGAGACATAGAGAATCAGAGAGTGAGACATACAGACTGACAGACACGAAAAAAATTAAGCTACCACATGTCGTGAAATTTCCAGGGTTAAGCGGTCGCAGAAAGTATGGCGAATATGACGGAACCAAATTACGGCTAAAAGCCTTCTGCGCAGCAATGCTCCACTAAAAGGCTCACGAATGAGAACTCGACTGCGAGCTAATGTAATTGTAATAGCGTAATATAAAGGTAATTTAATACTAATATAATGGTAATATAAGGGTAATTTAATAGTATATAATAGCAAAGTGACGGTAATGTAATTGTAACAGTGTAATAATGTAAAGGTAATTTGATAGTCTTTATAATCGTATACTGTGACGATAATAGTCAATGCAACATTGTGCAATATTACGACAATTAATGGTTAACATCATGTAATGTAAAGATAATCAAAAGTAATTAAGCATATTCTTTAATAATGCAGTTGCAGAAGAGTCGCACTCCAGTGTACACACATAATAAGACCAATACCAAATCAAAAAGAGTACAGCATTCTTCCTTAGAATGTTTTCATCGTATTATTGTCGCTAAGAGTCAAGACCCTTTCGTGTGGCACCATTTCAAGTACCTGCATAAGATTATTGGAACTTCATTTTTGCAGTACTATTTAAAACCATATATTGAATTAATATCCTTCCCCTACGAAACTAGTCATAGCATCTTTGAAAAAAATAAAACGTAATCTTGAAAGTGTAGTCCCGTGTAGATTAAAGTCGTTAAACGAAGACTCCGATGGTTTGGACCATGTAGAGAGAAAGCCAGCTGACAGAATCCCACACAATGCACTACATGCAAGATTGGAAGTAAAAGGAAACAAAGGCAGACCAAGACTACTCTGGATAGATACATGTACTAATAAATGAAGACATAACATCACTTGGACTAACACTAAAGGGAGCAATGGACTTGACAAATGACCGAGGACAATCGAGATTATTTATTCGTACCCATCGCTGCCAAATGGATGGCGTCAGGAACTGATGATGATGATGAATAAGATGTAACGTAAGCAAGGCATTCATTCTGTTTATATATCGCCTGCTCTGTTTAATGACTGACCTTTTCTTCCGACGGCGTTTGTCGTCCAGTCGTTCGCTTCGAGGTTCGCCTGTCTGGCGGTCACGACGACCAGATGCTGGAGGTCACGCCAGGTCAACAGCGGACTACAAAGGTCAACACAGAGGTCAGAGGTTAGCCAATAGCAAGAAAGCTTCCATTGTTTAAGGACACCTTTATGGCGTCAAAGGCCGTTGATGTCAATAGTAAAACAAGCGTGAAGTTTTTCACCACGGCTAATCGGATTCGCGCTGGATGGAAGAATCCAGAGATTAACGACATCTTTTGGTAACAAAGGCCGTTGACGTCGACAGAAATTGGTTTAAACAATACTCACAGTTCGTGTGGCATAATACGGCTCAATACATATGGCTGATTAGTTGCTGTTTAAAGACACTGTGTCATAACAAAGATGATTAGCGTCACCCTACTTTCCTCCAGGCTTTGGACTGGCACTACCGTGTGGAGATCCATGCATATAAACGAAGTTGCTGAATATACAGCATCCGAAGAATGCGTGATAAAGGTGAGCACTTGTGGCTGTCAAGGCCAATTACTTCGACCTCTCATTAACTTATGTCCTAATAAGATAGATTTTTATAAGTAGTGATAGTTTCTGTTTAACGATGCTGCATCATAAGAGAGATTATCAGCATCGCCCTTCTTTACAAAGGCTTCAGACTGCCCTTACCCCAGTATTCATGTATACACCTCAGTATTCAAGTATGCGTAATTTAATAACACTGTGTAAATGATCAGCGTCGGCCTCCTCCTTAATCCAGGCTTGGGACTGGCACCACACTACGCCGTTTTCCTGTTGTTTATAGGCCCCGAGAGCCGTTACCTTCGAACCTACTCTCTGAGGAAATTGCTTTTTCCGACTAGCGATTAAAACGCGTTTGCTGAATGTATAGCCTCTGAGAGAAGCGTGTTAAAGGTGTCTAAGACGAGCACTACAAAATAAATTGTTTAGCGACACCTTATGGCTGCCAAGTTCAATTACATCGACCTTTAACTTATATTCTAACTAGATATATTTCACTGGACAACAAATTTTAACTTTTGTTTTGCTGCCTAAAAAACTTTAGCTGTTCTATATAGATTTTGGCTCGCTGAATCCAGTGGTGTTCTCGGAATATTTTTACCACGTAAGGTTTTTGAGAAAAATAGTTTGCAAGATTTTAAAAGAAATGCCCAGAAATTTACTTTTAGTGCATAGGTTTCACTGGACAACAAATTTTAACTTTTTTTTTCCTAAAAACTTTAGCTGTTCTATATAGATGTTGGCACGCTGAATCCAGTGGCGTTCTCAGAATTTGTGTATCACATAAGGTTTTTGAGAAAATGGTTTTCAAGATTCTAAAAGAAATGCCCAGAAATTTACTTAGTGCATAGATTTAAATCTATGCACTAGACCTGCTGGGAGAAAACTGGTGCCATATCTGGAATCAGCAGGCCAAATATACCCAGAAACACTTCTAACATTTGAGGCAACAAATTATGTGTTGGCCAGTGTTTTCATCCGTAGCTGTAGACCCTGTTTAACGACGCTGCGTCATAAAAGAGATAATCAGCGTCGCCCTCCTCCTTTATCCAGGCTTCAGACTGGCACCACCTGAGTATACGGCATTGGCCGAGAGTTTCTGTCATGCATACGATGTTTAACGGCTCAGTGTCACAGCGCAAACGATCAGCATCACCCTCGTCCTTCGTTAAAGTTTCGGACTGGCACAACCCGATGATAGACAGTTTCCCTTTGTTTGTTAACAGCCTTTGGCCGCCGAGAGCCGTGAAAGTCCACTTTACGAGTGAAAGAACATGAGCGATAGACTATTCGTCGATTGTGTGTGTCCACAGTTTAACGGCAGTTTATGACATCATAGGCCGTTACCGCCGACAAAGATTAGTTTTTGGCATAATACAGCTCTAGCGCTATTCGTCGATTGTGTGTCCACAGTTTAACGGCAGCTTATGACAACATAGGCCGTTGCCGCCGACAAAAGATTAGTTTTTGGCATATTACAGCTCATTTGCTCGATTTATAACAACTAAAGAATGCGTGTTAAAGGTGTCTAAGATGAACACTGTATCATCTATTTATTAGTGACATCTTGCGATTGGGGCGCGATGTATAATCGTAATATATTTTGTGCATTTATTAAACGCAACCGTGATTCTGTTTATTATTATTGTGATTATTATTGTGATTATTATTGTGATTATTATTATTATTATTATTATTATTATTATTATTATTATTATTATTATTATTATTATTATTATTATGATTATTATTATGATTATTATTATGATTATTATTATTATTATTATTATTATTATGATTATTATTATGATTATTATTAGGTGGAGGAGGATTAGAATGATGATAAATATGAAGATATCGAAACGTGACGAAAAGAAATGATAACGATAAAAATAAATAAAATCTAAATAGTGAAATTAAAATAGATGAAAAATTACTAAAGGTCCGAAGATCTGAGTAATTGCGTCAAGGCAGAGGATGAAGGTACCACAGTAGCATAAGCAAAGTTTCAAGAAGACTTTAAAAGCAAAAGTGCCTGTAGACTGAGTGTCCTCACTTGGCTTGTAGGGCTAAGGCACAGATTCCGGCCGCCAGAGGAGCACTCGCCGATGTTCCAGTGTGCCCCTCCGTGCATCCCTTGCGTAAATCGGTCGTCACCTACACAACACCCAAACAATTCAGGTCACAAATTCACACCCAAATAACTAAGGTCAGAATACACTCATAGAATTCAAGTCAGGAATTCACACTCAAATAATTCAGGTAAGATATTCACAAACCATTCAAGTCAGGAATTCACACACACAAATTCAGGTCAGAAATTCACACCGAAATAACCAAGGTTAGAAATTCAATTCTAGAAGAGTCATCAGTGACGGGCCCACGCACACGCGGAGAGCCAGCAGTTTAGCTGTGGTCAACCCATCCTCCTGGAACAAGCTGTCTAAGAACCTGTGGCATGACCTTCTCTCTCTCTCTCTCTCTCTCTCTCTCTCTCTCTCTCTCTCTCTCTCTCTCTCTCTCTCTCTCTCTCTCTCTCTCTCTCAGCGACGGAGAGAGGGACGGAGAGAGGGACGGACTAATAGAGGGACGGACGGAAGGACGGAGACATGTACATACAGAGAGGGATTGAAGGACGGATGGAGAAACGGACGGAGAGAGGGAAGGACGGACAAACAGACGGAGGCATGGGCGTAGGGAGGAAGGGAAGGAAGGAAGGATGGAGAGACGGAGAGACAGAAGAAGAGGGGAGGGGAGGGAGGGAGGGAGGGAGACGGACGGAGAGTGGGACGAAGGGAGATTTTAGTATCGGTCTCCCTGTCAAAATTTTCTCTTTGGCTCTGTCTCTCAGAGGATCGATGGCTAGATGAGTGAATGAATGGATTGATAGATGAATGGAAAGATGGACGGTGGAATGGGTGGAAGAACGGACGAATAAAATAAAGGATGCTTGGTTGAATGAATGGATAAATTGACGGATGGTTGAATGAATGGATGAATGGATGGATGGAAGAAATGATGGATGGATGGACGATGAACAGGGCAGTAAATAGCGTCAAGATTGAGGGGTCTTAAGCCAACTCCAAAACGAAGCTGAAGCCCCCCCCCACAAAAAAAATCAAGCCCCCGCCCCACTATAGGCTCACTCGATGAATGGTGAGATGGTTGGAGTGATGGATAGGTGGATGAATGGATGGATGTGACCAGTTAGAGTAGGCCAAGAAAAGCATTCAGAGGACATAAATCATTCGAATGTAGACGAGAGTGCAGTTCCAGATAATTAATGTTCCGAAAATAGAGGCGAAGATACACAGAGAGCGATACAGAGAGACAGAGAGAGACAGACGGAGAGAGACAGACGGAGAGAGACAGACGGAGAGAGACAGACGGAGAGAGACAGACGGAGAGAGACAGACGGAGAGAGACAGACGGAGAGAGACAGACGGAGAGAGATAGGACGCGTCCGTTAACTGGGCCAAAGAAAACATCCATCACCGTCCAAAATCATCATCATCGTCATCATCAATATCTCTCCCTCCTTCTCTCTCTGTCTCTCTCTGTCTCTCTCTCTCTGTCTCTCTCTCTCTCTCTCTCTCGGGAGCGCCTCTGATGAGCCTCTCATGAAGTGGCGCTATATAAATTTCCAATTACCATTACCACAACCAACGATGCAGAACGACTAGCGTTTCCCTCATCCTTATTCCAGCCTGCGGACTTGCACCACTCGAGGTAGGTAATTTTTATCCTCACCCTGTGGCCTCCAAGGCTCCAAGGGCCGTTAAAGTCGACCTTACCTTACGACGCTTCAGACAAGCACTGACGCTGAAACGTATTTGCTAAATTTATAGCGTCTTCTGAATCCGTGTTAAAGGTGTCCAAGGCGAGCACAGCATTATCTATTATTCAGCGACATCTTGTGGCTGCAAAGGCCGATCACCTATCATTACTTTGTTACATAATAATAATAATAATAATAATAATAATAATAATAATAATAATAATAATAATATTTTTCTTTAATAAGCGCCTGACAAACGCACTGCGCTGTACATTTACATGTTATGCAATTTAAATCTTAACTACTAACAGAACAGACAGCTTGCAATACAACGGCGCTAATAGCAGCCTACAAAGCATATCCACCCAACGGGGCTCGAACTCGGTACCTCTCGGTCTCTGTGCCAGATGTTATCCAATGCGCCACGGGCCCCCCAAAAAGCCCCTTTTGTCCTACCAGCAGACGATGTAATTATAAGCAGCCAAAAGGGAGTTTCTGCATCATTACTTGTCAATTGATTGATTGATTTGGTCGGATGAAGAGCTGTTGGACATAGCCTATGCATTGAACACTAGCATAGAGGACTTGCTTTGTGAACTTAAGACTTTTTTGATAACAAAGATGCCATAGCGTCTTCCTTTATGCAGGTTTCGGCTTATTATAATCCGAATGCAAGGCAGTGGTGGAGTTACTCTCTTGTGCGAAAGTTTTTAATTCAATAACAGTAATAATCATCCTGACATAATTCGGGCTACAGTTTAACACTGGCATGAAGTCATGCTGAGCTGAATGGATATCTTTTGTCACCAGTATAAAAAGTAAGACACCAAGTCCAACAATTTACAAAATCTTAACGCCTTAATCACTTCTGCACCGATTGCCTTCATATGTAATGACTTCTATTGCGCCTGTATCATAATGCACAATGGGGGGCGATAGCGCATTGGATAACATCTGGCGTAGAGAGCGAGAGGTACCGAGTTCGAGCCCCGTAGGGCGGATATGCTTTGTAGGCTGCTATTAGCGCCGTGTATTGCAGGCTGTCTGTTCTGTTAGTAGTTAAGATTTATGTCTTCTGTCATTTGTGTTCTTGTGAATTGTTTCAATTGCATAACTGTACACTGTATTATTATCTCAATCGATGGTCGCTTCAACGGAAATTGAAGTCGGGAATCCTAAAGACATTTCGTAGTCTCTGTTAAACGATGCTGTGTAATGATGATGGCGTTTGGCGTCGCCCTCCTGAATTCAAACTTTGTACTTGCACCGCTTGATGTGAGGCATTCTGTCAGTTGTTTATCAACAGCTTATGGCCACCAAAGACCTTTAACGTCAATCTTACCGCAATCGGTGATATTCATATCTGGTGATTTTTTTTGTAATAATTATCTGTCGATTGAACGCCTTTGCTGAATTTATAGACTTGGTGAAAGCGTGTTAAAGGTGTCTAAGAGGACCAATGCAGCATTTATTGTCAAGCAACGTTGACCTTACCCTATGGATGGTCCGCTCAAGCCCAGGCAATTGAACGCAGTTCCATCATCATCATCATCATCATCATCATCATCATCATCATCATCATCATCATCATCTTAATCCTAATCATCATCATCCTAATCATCATCCTATTCCTTATCATCATCCTAATCCTAATCCTAATCATCATCATCATCATCCTAATCATCATCCTATTCCTTATCATCATCCTAATCCTAATCCTAATCATCATCATCATCATCCTAATCATCATCCTATTCCTTATCATCATCCTAATCCTAATCATCATCATCCTAATCCTAATCATCATCATCATCATCATCATCATCATCATCATCATCATCATCATCATCATCATCATCATCATCATCATCATCATCATCATCATCATCATAATTAACCAACTGGTTCCCGCCGCCGTCAGTGCTTCTTACGATCTGTCGTTCCCCTCCGGATCCGCTGCTGTAGGTCGTGGCCAGGGTGGATGAACATGCCTCCGAATACCAGGGCACCTGACCGTTCTCCGTGGCACTGCTGATCGACAGAGTGTAGATGCTGTTCGTGTATCCGTCGCAATTGCAGTTATCGCCGTTCATGCCTCCGTTGCCCGAAGCCCAGACGAAGATCGATCCAAGGCCATTTCGACCCTGAAAAGGAACGGAGGGGAGGTTACGGAGGACAAGTGGGGGTTACGGAGGACAAGTGGGGGTTACGGAGGACAAGTGGGGGTTAAGGAGGACAAGTTGGGGTTACGAAGGACAAGTGGGGTTTACGGAGGACAACTGGGGTTACGGAGGATAAGTGGGGTTACGGAGGACAAGTGGAGTTTACGGAGGACAAGTGGGGGTTACGGAGGACAAGTGGGGGTTACGAAGGACAAGTTGAAGTAATAGAATAGAAGGTTGCAGAAGACAAGTGGGGGCTATAGAGGTCAAGTGGGGGTTACAGGGGACAAGTAGGGTTATAGAGGGCAATTTGCAGTAATAGAGTATATATAGAAGGTTACAGATGACACCACCATCACTATAATTATATGATCATGATAATGATCATTATCATTAAATTGTATTTACTACGCACACATGATCAGCAAATCTCAAATATGGTGCTGAGCAATTTTGAAGCATTTGATTAAGATCCGTACATAGCAACCATCGCCCTCCTCCTTTACCAAGGCTTCGGATTGGCAGCACCCGATGGTAGGTAGTTTTTCCGTTGTTTACCATCATTTTGTGATCGCCAAAGACCGAACGTTAGCATCGACCTTGAATTTGCGGTAGTCTATTGATTGGTAGTAGAAGTCTGTTTAACGACACTGTGTGATAACAAGGATCATTAGAGTCGCCCTCCTCCTTCATCCAGGCTTGGGACTGGCACTGCCATAGCACGAGCAGTGGCGGAGTTCGGTCTGGCGATTAAACGAATTTGATGAACGCAGTAGGCAGTTTTTCTGCCGTTTATCATCATTTTGGGGTCGCCAAGGACCGTTTACGAAGAACTTACCCTGTCTATTAACCGCAATTACCGCATACGGCGTTAATAAACTAATGACTATACGCGTTGGCTGAATTTATAGCGTCGGAATAATACGTGTTAAAGGTGTTTAAAACGAGCACTGTATTATCGATTGCTTAGCGACATCTGTCGATTGGCGCGCGATGGACGGTCATAATATATCTGGGCATTTATTAAGCGCCACTGTATAATGATCAAGCATCAATCGATGGCCCTGAGCAATCGTGAGTGAAGGACTTGCTCAAGGTCCCTACACAGTAATTCTAACCGTCTAAAGAGAGGAGCCTCGACCCCTTCACCTCTACGTTACAAGCCGATTTCCCTAACCAATCACCCGCAGTGTCCCACAGTAGTAGTAGGGTTAGTAGTAGAAGTAGAAGTAGCGGTGAAATTTATTAAACGCCACTATATACTTACCATGCATCTATAACTGGGTGAATGACTTGCTCAAAGATCCCTCCCTTCCGCGGCTGTGCTATAATACACTCTTTTGTTCTCACACGTCTTGACTACTGTAATGGAGTCCTCCTGGGCCTCCCTGAGTTCCGCATTCGTCAACTTCAGCTCGTTCAGAATGCAGCAGCCAGACTTCTGGCTGACCTGCCGAAATATTCACACATATCCGACTACATGCGGCGTGAGCTACACTGGCTTCCAGTTGCTGATCGTGTTAAATTCAAGATCGCTACGCTGGTTTGGAAGGCTACGACTGGCACTGCTCCGGACTACATTGCTGAACTGTGCCTTCCAGTTGGCACTCAAACTGGTCGGCGGGCTCTCCGGTCTGCCTCGCGAAATGACTTGATTGTACCTTCGTTTCGAACCACCACACGTACTCGTCGGGACTTCTCGATTGCGGCGCCACGGATCTGGAATACTCTTCCGCCATCTGTGCGTGCCACTAATGCTGCATGTGGTTACATGGTTTTCTCTCGACTCTTAAAGACGCACTTTTTTCAGCTGTTTGATGGCCACGTGTTGAGCGCTTCTGTGAGACTCTAAGTGGCGCTATATAAATGTCTTGTTACATTACATTACATTACAGAAACCGTCTCAGTGGAGGAGGATCGAACAGGTGCTCTCCGCATTACAAGCTGAGTGTTCTAACCAATCAAAAGCACACTAACGCATAGAGAATCGTTGCAATACATTGGACGGCAGTTTTTCTGCTGTTTATCATCTTTTTGTGGCCGCCAAGGACCGTTTACGTCGAACTTACCCTGGCTATGTCCTACTACGATTCTGCATCTTACAGATTGTGTGTGTGTCCACAGCTTAACGGCAGCTTATGACAATATAGGCCGTTGCCGCCGACAAAGATTAGTTTTGGCATATTACAGCTCTTACCAGAAACTTTAACTCTTATCGCCCCATATATGCACACACCAATACTCGCTTATTCTCCATAAAATCTGTTGGCTCCACAACCTGGAATATGCTTCCCTCTCACATACGTTGTGCCCTCCACCTACGGCACTTTAAAAAAATGCTGCAAGCCTACCTGATTAATGGAAATTAGCTATAACCTACCCTGCCGGATATTCTTTTTCACTGTTAGTTAAGGTTTTCGGTTTGTTTTTTTAAATATTTTCATCTATAGTGTTTTGAATTGAGTTAATCATTTACTGTGTAATATGTACTATGCTATTTGCATTGCTGTACGAAACTTGATGTTGCACTGTTTATCAGGGAATTAGCTAATTCATATTTCTGAAATGTTGTTCTAGGTGTCCCTAGTTAGCGGGATCTTGATCCCTTTTGGGACTCCTCTTGCGGCCAATCCTGATACTTTATGTTGAAAAATGTTATGTGTTTTCATTTGGCTTCAATAAAAGAGATTTGATTGATTGATTATAGCATCTTACAGATTATTTATTACTCAAAGGTTTAACGTCGCCTTATGACATCAAAGGCCGTTGACGACAATTCACAATGTATACCATACAATGAAAACGAGAAATTTAACGTCCAAACGACACCATTTAAAGGTGTCAAAATAAATCCTTACAATGTCACAAAATTCAATGTTAAACGACATAAAGTAATGCATCGGTTAGGCCTACTTTCTGTGATACACACACTGTGGATAAATGATTACAGATTAAGCGCATTGACTGAATTTATAGCGTCGAAAGAATGCGTGTAAAAGGTGTTTAAGACGAGTACTCTATTGTCTGTTGCTTAGCGACATCGCTGGATTGGCGCGCGATAAATAATCATAATAATTGCGATGGGATGTACTGTATACTATATATATATAAATATATATATATATAATGTACTAATAGTCTATATATATATATATATATATATATATATATATATATATATATATATATATATATATATATATATATATATAGACAGTACATCCCATAGCAAACGATCAACCGACGACTTCTAAAGCGCCAAATGCGTTCGTTACCATGGTGATGCCGTCGTAGAAGGCCCTCAAGGCCAGAAACTTGGGTCCGTCGACGGTCTTTCCGTTGTCATCTGGTCCCCAGGAGACGCTGTAGATGTGGATGTGCTGTGGATTGAGACTCAGAGACTGAGCTTCAACGGCGTCCGTCACATCTCCGTCCAACATCCGAACACCTGTCATGGCAACAGGTAACAGTTAAACACGCTCACCTGACTGTATGTATGCGTGCATGTATGTTTGTGTTCGTGGATATGTGCGTGTGTGTATGTATGACTGCATATAAGCGACTAAGCGTCTGTGTGTCCATGTGTGTGTGTGTGTGTATGTGTCTATGTTTATGTATATGTCTGCATAATTGTGTGTGTATGTAAGTGTATACATAGCTATGTATGTTTGTGCGTGTGCGTCCACAGTTTAACGGCAGCTTATGACAACATAGGCCGTTGCCGCCGACAAAGATTAGTTTTTGGCGTATTACAGCTCTTTTTTGTATGTTTGTGTGTGCATGTATGTGTGTCTATGTAGGTCTGTGTGTATGTGTATGTAAGTTGGTGTATATGTGTGTCTATGTATGATTGTGTGCATGTATGCCTTTGCATATGTGCAAGTATGTGTGTGACAGTGTGTCTATGTTTGTGTATGCGTGAGTGTATGCTTGTGTGTATGTGTTTGTATGTTTGTGTATGTAAGCATGTTTGTACATAGCTATGTATCTTTGTGCGTGCATGTATGGTATGTCTCTGTGTATGTGTGTCTACTTGTGTGCGTGCGTATGCGTGTGTGTATGTTTGTGTGTATGTGTTTGTACGTTTTAACATCTGCGCCAGGTACGAGTGTTTGGATCTCGAAGGCTCTCAACTCCGGACTGATTGGATACTACAAATCTCGAATGGTTCTCGAACCGTCTGGCTCGCACAAATATCGCTCAAGTCTTCTAATTAATTTCGTTAATATTTTTACCTGTTATCCTTCGGCAAATGCGGCCGCCATTAATTAAAGAAATGAATAAGAACATCAAAACCAAGCCGCAATCAAGCCAATACCCAAACGATCAGTCTGCTACGTTAGAGAGGCAGCCTTATAAGGTGGATAAGCTACAAGATATTGACACGTATTATGCCCCAAGAACGGTGAGAAATGTTCAAAATGATTCCTGCCGACATCAACGGCCTTTGTTTCGAGAACGTGCCGCTAAATCCTAATTTGAAAAGTCTTAAGTCGACAAAGAAATGACATAAGCGACTCAGGAGAAGGAACAGACACAGGGAGGGAGATCCAAACTCTACATCAAGCAACTGAGAAAGCTCGTGCACCAAGAACAGTTCTGGTGTTCGGTATGACCAGAGAAAGATAATTCGATGACCTCATTGAATAATCGTAAGTCTGGGGATCAAGGACGGACTGATCAAAAGTATTGTGGTTGGCCGAAGTTCCATGTTTTATAAACTGTGAGCCTCAATTCGACACAAATGCTTTGCTGAACAGGAAGCCAATGTAAAGAATTACGCGTAGGGGTTATAAGGCGAATTTGTTCCCTTGATCTTCCCACTTACAGCGTACTCACAATAGCTCAGCTGGATAGAGGGCGCAAGTGAAGAGGGAATTTCGAAAGAAATTTCTGCCATGGCGGGTATTTGAATCCCTGAACTTTCGGTTGACAGTCCAGCATTGTAACCACAGCACCCTATAGCTCACATAGCATATATGGTATAACGGAGAATAATACCCTTCCAAGTACCCATAGGAATTCGATGGCTTCCGCAATGGGCTTCTGACAACGTAGAATGAAACAAGTTTTGAACAAATACCTTGCAAGATTTTATTTAATCCAACGTTTAACGTCGTCCTATGACATCAAAGGCCGTTGACGACTAAACCTTGCAAGAAAATGTAAATGACGAATTTATAAGGTTCATCCAAGTCTTTTTAAAGGTGTCTAAGGAAAGCCCTAAAACTTCAACCTAAGCCAACGTTAAATGTTTTTGAAACAAACCCTTTGCTGAACTGGACGCTGATACAAAGACTGCTAATACGGATGGATGGATGGATGGATGGATGGATGGATGGATGGATGGATGGATGGATGGATGGATGGATGGATGGATGGATGGATGGATGGATGGATGGATGGATGGATGGATGGATGGCGTAATGAATGTAGACTGAGTGGATAGGTGTATGGATAACTAGAAGGATGAATGAATAATTAAATGAGAGAATGAATGTCTGACGGAATTGATACATCAGATGAATGAATGTATGATTGAATGGATGAATGATCGTATGAATGAATGAATGAATGAATGAATTTATGGATGAATAAATGCAATAATGAATGTATGAAAGTATGAATGAATGTATACGTGAATCTATGAATGAACGAATGCATTAATAAATGTATGTATGAATGAATTTATGTGTAAATGAATGAATGCATGAATGAATCTGAATGAATGCATGAATGAATGTGTGAATGAATGTATGAATGAATGAATGAATGAATGAATGTATAAATGTAAGTAGGAATGTAAGCATTGGTGAATGAACTCATGAATGAATGTGCGAATATATATATGAGTGAATGCATGCATTATTGAATGAATTAATTAATTAATTAACCAATCAATAAATTAATGTATGAATGAATCCATGAATGAATGTATGAGTGAATGAAAGTATGAATGAATGTATGAATGAATTAATGTGGATCAATGCAGGAATAAATGAATGAATGAATTAATTAATTAATAAATGAATGAATTTATGAATGCATGTATGAGTGAATGAAAGTATGAATGAATGTATGAATGAATGTGGATCAATGCATGAATAAATGAATGATTGTATAAACGTAAAAGTAACTTGCCTCCTATTCCTGCATCGTAAGCTACTCCTACGCCACAGATGCTGTTATTAGCTTCGGCCGCAACTTCACCCGCACAACGCGTTCCATGTCTACAACCAATGAAAGAAAAATATGCAGCCATCATCCATCCATCCATGTTGTTGTTTCTTTTCACCTTGTTGTTTTTGTTGCTTCGTTGCTTGTAGTGTCGCTTGTTATCGTTTCGTTGTGTTTTTGTCACTGTTTTGGAGAGTGTTTCTGCAGTTTATCGTTTGTCAGTATTATTACACTGGTGCATTGTATTGTTGTTACAATATTTTCAAATATCATAATTTTAAAACAAAGTTTTAATTAAGTTAAGAAGTGAGAAAACCCGTCTATACAAGGAGCAGTTTCCACGTGTACTTCGAAATATGCTGCCCGCATCGACTCGGGGGGGGGGCTAGTTCGAAGCCTGTACACAGGAGGAGGGCGACGCTAACCATCTTTGTTGTGACACAGCGTCCTTAACTATAAACTACATACCTACCTACACTTAAATAACTCCTTCACTGCCGCATACTGGGGGTGCCAGTCTGAAGCTTTTGGCAAAGAGGGCGACGCTGATTATCTCTCTTATGACGCAGCGTCATTATACAGGAACTACAGCTACGGATGAAATACCTAATTAGAAAATAAGTTAAAGGTCGAAGTAATTGGCATTTGAGCCACAAGATGTCGCTAAGCAATTAATAATGCAGTGCTCGTGTTGGACACCTTTAACAAGCTTCCATTACACGCTATAAATAAGGCAAATTCGTTTAATTGCTAGTTTGTATTGTATATTTTCTGCATTGTCGTCAACGGCCTTTGATGTCATAAGACGACGTTAAACTGTGGTTATAATAATAATTGCTAGTTCACGGAATAAACAGTTCCCATAGAGTAGCGTCGACGTAACGTGTTACCAGCTCTTGACGGCCGCAAGGTGCTGATAAACTGGAAAACGGCCCGACGTAGGGTAGCGCCAGTCCGAAGCCTGTACAAATGAGGAGGGCGACGCTAACCATCTTTGTTATGACACAGCGTCGTTAAACAGATGCTACCCTTGCCTTACCTACATTTAAATAACTCACTCACTGCCTTATACTCAGGTGGTGCCAGTCCTAAGCCTCGGTAAAGTTGAAGGGCACACAACATCGTTAAACAGATGCTACCCTTGCCGAAGGAAATATATCTAATTCGAGTATAAGAGAATAAAGTAATAATAGACTTTGACAGCCAGAGGATTTCGCTAAGCAGTAGATAACACAGTGCTCGTCTTAGACACCTTCAACAGGCTTTCTTCAGATGCTATAAATATTGCAACTTCGTTTAATCGCTAGTGTAACACAAAGATTCGAGAAGGTCGAAGTTAACGGTTTTTACAAATTCGAATTATAATAATAATAATAATAATAATAATAATAATAATAATATCTTTTCTTTAATAAGCGCCTGACAAACGCACTGCGCTGTACATTTATATGTTATGCAATTGAAATCTTAACTACTAACAGAACAGACAGCTTGCAATACAACGGCGCTAATAGCAGCCTACAAAGCATATCCGCCCAACGGGGGCTCGAACTCGGTACCTCTCGGTCTCTGTGCCAGATGTTTTTCAATGCGCCACGGGTCCCCCCCGTTTAATACCCTTGCTTTTAATCGCAGGGGTATTAAGAGCTGTAATTTGCCAAAATAATTTCTGTCGATGGCAACGTTCTTTGTTGTCATAAACTGTCGTTAACTCTTGATCCTCTTATATATAACTAGACAGAGCTTTCTATGTTGAGCTGCCCAGTGACGTTGAAGCAGCCGAGAAAGAACAGGAAACAAGAGTACATCTGAGAAGGTGCGGTCTGCAGAGCAATGTAAACAAATGGACGACGTTGCCCACAAACTCGTCGATTCGTCCTATCACCTGCAATAAATTGCTATTAATAGCAGGGTTTAATTTAAAATAAATTGATGATACGGAATACACTTACAATTAGGCGTGATCGCATATAAAAATAAGACATTTGAGCCGATTATGGGGTTCTTAATAGCCACACTATAGCCCACCGGGATCAGCGGAGTACAGACTTGATGCGAAATCAACCGTCTTTAACGTGCCCTAAGATTTCATGCCTACGTTTAAATAATCCTTTCTCTTGTATGCTCGCAGACGGACATTTCTATAGCGCCTTCACCGTTATTTGTGAAAGGGGTATAGTTCAGCAGTATATAGCAGTGAAAGGGGTATAGTTCAAGACATTTTCTGGTGCATTGCCTTTCGCTTTGATTATTAAACGTAATGATTACAGCTATAGTGTGGCTATTAAATGGTAATACAATTTGGCTGGTGACAACAGATGTACGTCGATGCCCAACAGGCAGATACTTATTGGGATAAAGTCTGGCTTTAGGTCGAAGAGCCGAACTTGAGCTAGCATTGAGAGTGCTATGAAATTATGAAGTGCTAGCGACATATTTTTCTTGGCCTTTGCACATGAAGGCGGGTTGTCAGTCCTCTCCCTCACCATCCGAGCAGTTTTGTCAGTGTACTCGTAGCTGAGTTGGCTCAAGTGGACCAGATATTTCCAATAAATTTCTGCCCTGGTGGGGATTTGAACCCCCCAACCTCACTATTAACAGTCCATACTTACAGTATTCCAACCACTATTCCACGGACTCGCTTGGCTATTAGGCAGCGCCGTGCTTTCTCGGTTGTTGGCCCTTCCATTTGGAATGACCTACCACTTAAGTCCGTTTTTTACTTGTAAGCCATCTGACAGGGTTCTACAAGTCCCTCAAGTCTTTTTTCTTTAGTCTGGCTGGGCCGGGAGCGCTCCTGAGTAGTTTCTTGAAGGGGCTATATAAATGCTCTGAATGAATGAATGAACTAGACTATTGCTTTAGGTAATGATGATTGGATTCTACTGACAGAAAATTTATGTATTTTGCACTTTGAGTATTCAAGCAGTAGGTACACCTAAAATGTCTGGACAAGAGTTCTTAAAACAGCATATAATCATGTGAAAATCTCATTTATTAACACATTAGGGTTGAGTCCTTTGGTAGGAACAATATGATACAGTGATATAAATACATGAATAACCAAACAAGCATATGACACTACTGTATTTTTTTAACTTTAAAGTTAGCATGTCATGAATTAACAATTCCACAAATTTACAACTAATAATTACTGCTGTACATTAGAGTTATGTCATTTGGTAGGAAGTGTGATACATTTTAAATACATGAATAAACAAACAAGCATATGACACTACTGTAATTTTTTTCACCTTTAAAGTCAACATGTAATAAATTAACAATTCCACAAATTTACAACTAATAATTACTGCTGTACATTAGAGTTAAGTCATTTGGTAGGAAGTGTGATACATTTTAAATACATGAATAACCAAACAAGCATATGACACTACTGTAATTTTTTTCACCTTTAAAGTCAACATGTAATAAATTAACAATTCCACAAATTTACAACTAATAATTACTGCTGTACATTAGAGTTAAGTCATTTGGTAGGAACAGTATGATACATTTTAAATACATGAATATGATACAATATGATACATTATACAAACATTATTGTCTTTGGCAAATGTCAGTTTTTTCTACCCACAATAGGTAGGAACAAATTTGAATAACAAACTGAACTTGGGATAGAATGCTTAACAATCATATTGAGATAAATTATCACACCATGCAGTAACAGATTACTGACCCTTAAAAATTACAGTTTTACCCAATACTGACCGACAGCTCTGACCCTGCACTAAACGTGTAACAGTCTTGCACTGGTGAAAAAGTCTTATCAAGGTATATTCATTGGCAATATTTCTCATTAGCATTACTCGATGATTTGATAATGGCTCATTACCCAGATCATGATCCGAAAGTCCGTCAAAGACAGTACTACCAACCAGAAACGCTAGAACATTACTCACAATTGTAGCATTTACGCCAAGTCCTCTCAGTGGCTTTTGGTTAGGACCAGTGTTCTGGCGTACATGCGATTCAGTGATTTTGCATACTGCTACTACATCAGAAGCTGGGAAAATTAAACCACCCCGGTCCTTGCGTATTAATAAGTCAACATTAGGATAAGAGCTGCTTTCATCAGTTTTTATCAAAGCCAATCTACACTCTATGCAACTTATTTTTTTCAACAGGATTTTGGCAACGAAACCAGCGATATAAGCCACAACATTTTCTACAAATCTAGACAGTGACAAATGGCCAGGTAGCTCTTGCAAGCCAGCAGATTGCATCAAATTAGCATGATCTAAGATGTCATTATTTGCATATCGTCTGTGGTTTATTACTGTTTCGATGTCAATATTTGCAGCTAACTCGTGCTTCTTTATTCGAGATGCAATGGCCATCAAATTAGAACTATCTTGCGGAATGCAATTGCCACTTGCAACATCTTTTAGCTGATGGTGTGTTAGGAGACGTTTCCATGTATTCCTAAGATGAAGGGCTGAAGGGTTGTTGTTCGAACCTCCTCGACTGCGAACAACCGCAAAGAAAAGTTCTAGATGATCTTGGCTAAGCTTGTAAGTCAGCAAATATCTTAGTGGATGCAACCCAGACTTAATGATAGAATCAAATAAATGCATGATGCTTACTGATGAGATTATAAAGCCAATAGCACCTGTTTTGCGAACACTATTGCACAAGGGCTGCCCATCAGCTAACTTCAAGCCCTTCAAGTACTGGATGGCTTCCAGCAAAAATGGTCGCCAGTATGTTTCATTATGCTTAAAAAGTGGTGATTTGTAACCCTTTCCAAGAGGATTACGACTATTCATTACATCAAATAGCCTATCAACTATACGAATGAATTTCACTGTTGCTGTGCAGTTCTTAAAATTAGGGATGCATAAATCTTTTTGACAAAATTCCAAGCTATCTGCAACAGATGAACTAAGCGTCTGAGCTGCAAGACGTACTTTCATTTTCTGCTGGCTCCACTGAATGTGGCGGTCACTTAATCTGTTGCCTGCACGAACTCCCTCTTTGCTCTGAACTTCTTGTAAATCTTGTATGTATTGCCATTTTATTTCATTCTTATCACAGTCAATCAAAACCTTCTTTTCAGCCAGTGTATTGCGCATTAGCTTAAGCATATGACAAGCATCAAGGATTAAACAAACCTGCTTAGACGAGTCAACGGGATGCAAAAATGTTGGCTTCATATCATTAACATCAAAAGAAGCACCTAACTCTCGAGCCATTGAAAAATTTGCACTACAGCCATCAAATGTAACAGATACCACAAGAACACCAACAGCATACAACTTTTCAATGCAGAGCTGAATCAAATTGGCCCTTTCCTTGCCATGAAGGCCATCGATTAAAAAATAAGCAACTGGTACTTTCCACGGCTCTGTCAGAGACACAAGTAAAAACACAAGTGCCTCTTTGGCAATTGGCAGACCAGCCAAGTCAGCTGCAGGCACCCCCATGTCAACATAACCTACAAATTTGTCTGCCGATCTGTCAAAATCGAGCTGTTTCCTAATAGCAATTTCATCAAACATTAACGCACATGGCATTCTGGTGTTGCTATCATTGCTTTCAAGGTGTTGGGCAATTGCACTAAATATTTCATCATGAAACCCAGGGTTACCATTAATGCATGAATACCAAGATGACAGAGTTCTTGGATGAGGCAAGAAGAAATTAAAAGTTTCACGTACATAGTTATATGCACGTGCTGAATAGAACTGAAGCGTAAGCGCAAATGCTTTGAGTTCATCTGGGAAACTAACACCTTGTCTACTACCCTTTAGCATTCGACTGATCAGCTGTAAGGTTGGCAGTGAAAATGATGATTGGAGGTTATCAGCAGCTTGCTGTGAAATCAAATTTTTCTGGTGCAAGTTGCATATTAGCTGTTGCAGGGACTTGACTTTCAATTGCAGTCGCCGATTTTTTTGTCCAAGTATTTTAACCTTGTGCTTATATTGGGCAAGTGCAGACTCCATCACACTTAATTTGTGCTTAAGCGCTTTGGGACTGGGTAAAGAGTAGTTGTGCACATCACATACCCTCAACTTAGATGGCAAAATTGTCATGTTACTGGTTCCTTCTGATGCAGCAGACACAGTATTAGTCCCATCAGCTGAACTGATATTTCTGAGGCGTTTACGAGAAGGCTCCAGTACTGGTGCATAGAAATGTTCAACTGACAAAGTGGTAGGTTTGGACGCCTCTGGCACTGTCAACTCACGACCATTTCTTTTGGCAGGAGGCTTCCGATGTTGAACAGGGTTCACCAGATGACCAGGCAGATCAAGAATTGTCGGGACAGCTCCTGAAGCCAAACAACAAATTTTTAGTTCAGAAGTGGATAGTAAGTAATATTAGGCTTACAGTGCTACTTCAGTGAAAACCAACACTCAGAAACCATACCCATGCTTGCAGTACCTTGTCAGAAAGGTGAACTGGTGCTGGAATAAGGTGACAACATCTTTCCAGTCGGAGCCGAGTTCCAATCACATGAACATAGGCTTCTTACAACATAAGATGTCGACTAGTGATGTTAAATATTTTAACGACGAGTCGGTGTTTGCTTAAATTTAAATCTGCGGGAAAGTACACTTGTCGTTATCTCCAAGAAATTAAAACATGCTATTACTGAAACAGGTGAACCTTTGCTGAGATCAAGAGATCTGCTTTGGAAAACCTGATTGCTTTCTTGTTTCAAGTCTGCAAACTTCAGTTCTAATATTACATATCTGCATCACTTAATTCATAATTCATTATATCAAGTAAGCATCTACAGGCAAAATAGTCAACACAGTTCTAAGATTACATACATCACTTAATTCATAATATCACGTCATCTGCTACTAGCAAAATCAGTCAATACAGTTCCAAGATTACATACCTACATCACTTACTCATATCACGTAAGCTGTTAAGAACAAAATATGCAATGAATTTACCAGCTTTAAGTTGAACTCTAAGTCCACTTCGATCAAAACAATCGGGTGTGAAATGGTTTGAACACACACACGAGTATACGGTTGCTTTAAATGCTTCCCGATGCATAGCATGCTCCCATTTCCTCGCAAGATCCGGTCTTGACCATGGGAAGCTGTCACATAAAAAAAGATCTTTAGTTTCGGTTTAAAAATTACCTTAAACATTTAACAACAATTTTTACAATTCTCAGATCGAAATGGTTAATCAAGTGCAAGGTTTTATACGCAGCACGGATCAAAATCAAAGCAGCATGGATATTGAGCAGTGCTCCAAGTAATCGATCATAGAAAAACAGCATAACGAATTCTTTAAGGGAACTAGGAAAATCTCGCTAAGTGACAAAAAGTAAAACTTGAATATGATATTTTTATGTATTCTGAAGTTGAATTTTAAAAGTAACATCGTAGATCCGCACAACGAAGCTGCATCTAGAAAAGTAAATATTGTGTTTGTTAGCCTACTCATTTGAGGGACATGCGGTTGTACCGGCCTATTCTATCGTGGTCTGTGGCAGAACAACGGTTAGTTGAGAAATTTACCTAGAACTGTTTTTAGTTCAAAATAAAACACCAAGTGACAAGTCGAAATTATAGACTTATTTTATACAGAAAATAGACATTTCTTGAAACATAGCAGTAAATCACTTACGCGTGAAATGTTATTCCTTGCTGCTTGGAACGTTCGCCATAAAATTCTTTACATCCGTACGCAACACAGTTTTTTCCACCGTAGCGTTTGGTTTTCACTTGTTTATCCAACAAACCTTCTTCGATCCTATTTGCCATTTTTAGTCCTATAAAGTGTCAACGTCGCTAAATGCACGATTCACCGTAAACTAGGTTCGAAACCGGCGCTTCTCGTGCAAGCCATCGATGGTGCAAGCATTCGTCAATCTTCTCAGAAGATGGCCGCCAGCGTAAACAGCCCGAGGCTTCAGCAAAAATCACGTGATCTCACTGGCCTGATCCATACAATCGCAAGGGTCAACCTGAGCTCCGCTCATAGGGCAAGGTCGAGGCTAACGGTCCATGGCGGCCACAAAACGGCGATAAACAACGGGAAAACTGTGTACCATTGGGTGGTGCCAGACCGAAGCTTAGATACCACAGGAGGGTGACGCTGATAACATAGGCGTCGTTAAACTATGTATTAATGAAAGAAAATTTCGGCCACTGCCGTATGCTCGGATGGTGCCAGTCTAAAGCTATGGTAAAGGAGGGCGACGCTATATATCCCTCTTAAGACGCGTCGTGGTTAAACAGGGACTATAGCTGCGGATGGAAATATATCTCATACGAATATAGGTTAAATGTCGACGTAATAGGCCTTGACAGCCACAAGATGTCGCTAAGCATTAGATAGTACAGTGATCGTCTCAAAAACGCTTCCTTCAGACGATATAAATTCAGCGTTTAATCGTCAGAACACGATACAACATGTATCGTAGGCTAAAGCAAGAAGAGGAGGAGATGAAAGAAGGAGGAAAAGGAGGAAGAAGAGGAGGACGAGAAGGAGGAAGAGGCGGGGCAAGATGACAGAAGGTGCAGGAGGAAGAGTAGAAAGGGCGAGAGTAGGAGGAAAGAGGAGGAAGAAGGAGGACGAGAAAGAGGAGGACGAGAAAGAGGAGGACAAGACAGAAAAGTAGGAAGAGAAAGATGAAGGAAGAGGAGGATAAGATGAGATGGAGGAAGATGAAGAAGAGAAATGGCAAGAGTAGGAGGAAGATGTGGATGACAAAGAGGAGGAGGAGGAGGAAAGAATAGAAAGAGCAAAAGAAGAGAGGAGTAGGAGTATTACAAGGAATAGAAGTAGGAGGAAGAGGAAAGAGAGAAAGGAGCAAGAGGAGTTGGAAGAGGAGGAAAATGAAAAGACTAGGAGAAGGATGAGTTCCTGAAACACCTCACTCAAATTAAAGTCCTAAAAAAGACTGCAAAACTCTCTACAAATACAACTCGGGTGGTGCCAGTCTGAAGCCTTGGTAAAGAATTAGGGTGAAGCTAATCATCTCTCCATTAACAGACATTGCCCCCCTACAAGAGTTAATGATAAGTCGACGTAAAATGGTGACCACAGGATGTCACTAGCTAATTAATGAGCCAGTGATAGTCTTAGACACCTTTAAAACGCTTCCTTCTGAGCCTATCAATTCAGCAAACGAATAAAATGACTACGGTAACATCAACCAACCCCAATTGAACTGGAAGGTCGACGGTACAGCCCTTGGTGGCCACAAAATGAAGATAAACAACGGAAAAACTGTCTACCATCGGGTGGTGCCAGACCGAAGCCTCGGTAAAGGAGGAGGGCGAAGCTGATAATTTCAGCTGTTACCATTAGTCCATTACCGTAAAACTAGGTATACATGAACGAAAATTTCGGCCACTGCCATATATTCGGGAGGTGCCAGTCTCAAGCTTCAATAAAGCAGAAGGGCGATGCTGATTATCTCTTATGACGCAGCGTCGTTAAACATAAACATATACAGATCGAAATATACCCAATTAGAATATAAGTTAAAAGCTACGTAATTGGCCTTGGCAGCCACAAGGTGTCGCTAAACAGTTAATGATACAGTTCGCGTCATGGACACCTTTTTCATGCATTCTTCCAACTGTATAAATTAAACGAATCAGTAATTTAAAGCTATAATTTTATCAAATTAAGATCATTTAAGTAAGATTGACATAAACGGGCCTGGCGGCCAACGTAACTGTTAAGCAACGAAAAGTTTGCCTGTAGACAATCGGGTGGTGCCAGTCCGAAGCCTGGATATCTGAGGAGGGCAACGCTAATCATCTTTGTAATGACATAGAGTCGTTAAACAAAAACAACCTACCAACCTAAATTTAAATAACTCTTCCACTGCCTTATCCAAGCCAGGATAAAGGAGGAGGGCTACGTTAATCATTGTTGTTATCAGACACCACTTACCTGTCATATAAATATTATTATTTACATCGATAGGGGAACTATAAACACTCATGACTTATCAGCATATATATTACTTTTTGGCATTACATGGTGCTCCAAAAAACTGCACACGTTGCAATCAACAGAACACAGCGGGCCAAAAAATATGCAGAACCCTCCAGAAAGCAGATCTCGTAAGCATAGTCAGCAGCAGCATATAATATCTTCATCAGCATCTTCATCAACATCTTCAACAACTTCTTCATTCGCACCTACATCTTCACTAGCATATGCATCTTCATCGGCTTCGTCATCTGCATCTTGTGGGGCTCAGTGGTGTAGGGGTATGTTCGGTGCCTTGCAGCTGGAGGGTTGTGGGTTCGAATCCACCTCAAGCTGCCGTGTAGGGACCCTGGGCAAGTCCTTCACTCGCAATTGCTCATGCGCTTCGGCGTGAAACTTCGATGCAGTGTCCGCGCTGTAGTCGGGAGCGCCTCTGAGTAGAAATCTTGAAGGGGCGCTATAACAAGTGCTCATACATACATACATACATACATCTTCAGCGGCATCAGCCTTTTCGTCTTCATCTGCATCAGCATCATCATCTACTTCTTCATCTGCATCAGCATCTATATCTTCAATTTAATCAATTTAATCAGCGTGCTCACCTGCATCAACATCAGACTCTGCATCTTCATCAGCTTCGGCACCAAAGGAAAAGTATAGAAGGAAGCAGGAAGAAGAAGGAGAAGGATGATGAACAGAATAAGCGATTAACCAGGGAGGGTAGGAGGAAGATGATGAGAAGGAGAAGAGGGAGTAGGAGAATGACGGAAAGGAAGAGGAGAATGAGGAAGAGGAAGAAGAGGAAAGAATGAGAGGGGCCTCACCTGTTTTCGTTGGAGTAGTCGTACCTCGGTTGTGGGTCTTCGTCTCGGTCGTTAACGTCATAGCTGGCGAGTGGATCCTGAAAGACGAATGAAGACAGAGAGACGATCAACGTCTTTTCACCACACACACCAATTCAGTCAACAACCGATCAACGACCAAGAAAACGCAAGCAGGAAAAGAGAGGCAGCGACGGAGAGAGGGACGGACTGATAGAGGGACGGACGGAAGGACGGAGACATGTACATACAGAGAGGGATTGAAGGACGGACGGAGAAACGGACGGAGAGAGGGAAGGACGGACAAACAGACGGAGGCATGGGCGTAGGGAGGAAGCGAAGGAAGGATGGAGAGACGGAAAGACGGAAGAAGAGAGGGAGGGGAGGACGGAGAGAGAGAGGAAGGTAGACAGAGTGGGATGGAGGGAGATCTCAGTATTGGTCTCCCTGTCAACATTTTTCGTTTCTCTTTGGCTATGTCTCTCCGAGGATCGATGGCTATACGAGTGGATGAATGGATTGATAGATGAATGGAAGGATGGATGGCGGAAGGGGTGGAAGGACGGTCGGATAAAAGAAAGGATACATGGTTGAATCAATAGACGGATGGTTGAATGAATGAATGAATGAATGAATGAATGAATGAATGAATGAATGAATGAATGGATAGATGGATGGAAGACATGATGGATGAATGGACAGATGGTAGAAAGGATGGATGGATGGATGGACGGATGAACAGGGAAGTAACTAGCGTTGGGCTTGAGGGGTTTAAACCTACCCCACGACGAAGCTGAAGCCCCCCGCCCACAAAAAATAAATCAATCCCTCGCCCCACTACAATAGGCTCACTCGATAAATGGTGAGATGGTTGAAGTGATGGATGGATGGGTGGATGGATGTGACCAGTTAGAGTAGGCCAAGAAAACCTTTCAGAGGACATAAATCATTCGAATGTAGACGAGAGTGCAGTTCCAGATAATTAATGTTCCGAAAATAGAGGCGAAGATACGCACAGAGAGAGATACAGAGAGACAGAAGGACAGAGAGAGACAGACAGACAGAGACAGAGACAGACAGAGAGAGACAGACAGACAGAGATAGAGACAGACAGAGACAGACAGAGACAGACAGAGACAGACAGAGCGAGAGATAGGACGCGTCCGTTAACTGGGCCAAAGAAAACAAATCCATCACCGTCCAACATCATCATCATCATTTTTATCTCTCCCTCCTTCTCTCTCTTTCTCTGTTTTTTCTCTCTCTGCCTCCTACATTATCTCAGTCTCTCTCTCTCTCTCTGTCTGTCTCTCGATCTCTTTCTGTATTGTCTGTCTGTCTGTCTCTCCCTCTGTTTCTCTGTCTGTTTCTGTGTGTATGTCTAACTCTGTGTGCATGTCTGTCTGTATGTATGTGTACGTGTACACGTACGTGTCTCTCTCTCTCTCTCTCTCTCTCTCTCTCTCTCTCTCTCTCTCTCTCTCTCTCTCTCTCTCTCTCTGTATTTCTATCTGTTGCTCTGTCTCTCTCTGTCTCTCTGTCTCTGTCTCTGTCTCTCTCTCTCGCTCTCTCTGTGTTTCTATCTGCCTCTGTTTCTGTCTCTGTTTATCTGTCTCTCTGTGTCTCTCCGTGTCTGCGTTACTGTCTCTGTCTGTCTGTCTGACTATCTCTCTGTCTCTGTCTCAGCATCTCTCCCTATGTAAGACGACGCCATGATAAGACACCGTGGTCTATGTGTATGTGGGGGGGGTGGTAACTGACGTAGTTGCGTCGTAGATCGGGGTGGTCCTTTTCCAGTCCATCGTCTAGTATGGAGACGACGATTCCTTTCCCTGTGTAACCCTTCTGCCACGCAGGAATGACGTTCATATCGAGACCAACACCACGATTCTACAGACAACAAAACATCATCACCATCACCATACACTCGCCACCTAATCGTCATCATCACCGCATCACCGTCATCACTGTCATAATCATTCGTCATCATCGTCATCATTATCATTGTCGTCGTCATCATCGTCATTGTCATCATCAGTTCATATGCATAATCATCATCGTCGTCGTCATCAACATCACCTACTGTAGTTAGAGCATTATTATTATTATTACTATGACCATTACCGTTATCATTTCTGTTATCGTTATTATTATTATCATTATTATTACGAACTAGCAGTTTTTACCCGGCGTTCGCCCGGGTTTTCCTCAGCGCCCGTGTATTTGAATTTAACGACATCTTCGTCAACGCCTGTGAATTTGAATTTAACGATGTGAAAATTTTTCGTGTGTCCTTCTGGCGAATTTACGCGCTGGCTTGAAATTTGTTTAATATCAACTCTATGTAATATATACTCCCATGCATTTGCCAGAATTCAATGGCATTGAAACTATGACCACATCGAAACTTAAAATGTCCAAATATCGGAATTTAAAGTAAATTTTGAGTTGAAATATAGTTGGGATGAGATCTATAGAAATTCAAATGAAAACGTTCGTTAAAAATTTCGTATGGCTAAAGTGTTGCATTGGCGAATCTTTAAGTCCGATGACCTAGAAATTCTCCCGTGGTCCCCACTTCTGATGTTAAATCAACGGTCAACGTGATTGGTTGCGAATCAGAGCGTTGACCTATATGCTACGTGTGACGTAAGATTGCATATTTAATTAGCATGCGTGACGTGAACAAATGGCCTTACTATGGCTATGAGACCGGTATTGAGATATAGCCTCGTCGAAAAGTTGGAAATTTAAAATGGCCATATATCGGCGTTTAAATAAAATTGCGAACTGAAAATAGTCGCGTTGATCTAGACGTTGCGTAATAATGTTTTGTAAATTTTTTCAAATCGCTAAACCGTTCCGTTTCGGAGCCTTTAGCCGGACAGCGAAACATACATACATACATACATACATACATACGGAAGGACATCGTAAACAGACTAAGAATTATAATATAAGATATATATATATACTAGCAGTTTTTACCCGGCGTTCGCCCGGGTTTTCCTCAACGCCCGTGTATTTGAATTTAACGACATCTTCGTCAACGCCTGTGAATTTGAATTTAACGATGTGAAAATTTTTCGTGTGTCCCTCTGGCGAATTTACGCGCTGGCTTGAAATTTGTTTAATTGCAACTCTATGTAACATATACTCCCATGCATTTGCCAGAATTCAATGGCATTGAAACTATGACCACATCGAAACTTAAAATGTCCAAATATCGGAATTTAAAGTAAATTTTGAGTTGAAATATAGTTGGGTTGAGATCTATAGAAATTCAAATGAAAACGTTCGTTAAAAATTTCGTATCGCTAAAGTGTTGGCGAATCTTTTAAGTCCGATGACCTAGAAATTCTCCCGTGGTCCCCACTTCTGATGTTAAATCAACGGTCAACGTGATTGGTTGCGAATCAGAGCGTTGACCTATATGCTACGTGTGACGTAAGATTGCATATTTAATTAGCATGCGTGACGTGGACAAATTGCCTTACTATGGCCATGGTGTAAGAGACCGGTATTGAGATATAGCCTCGTCGAAAAGTTGGAAATTTAAAATGGCCATATATCGGCGTTTAAATAAAATTGCGAACTGAAAATAGTCGCGTTGACCTAGACGTTGCGTAATAATGTTTTGTAAATTTTTTCAAATCGCTAAACCGTTCCGTTTCGGAGCCTTTAGCCGGACAAGCAAACATACATACATACATACATACATACGGAAGGACATCGTAAACAGACTAAGACTTATAATATTAGATATATATATATATATATATATATATATATATATAAATTTATATAACTTCACTACTGAACGCAGGCGATATAACCAACTGTAGCAGGAAAATCTCTAAGCTATGCAGTTGACAGAGCACAGTTAAATTCGATTCCTGTTAAACTTGTTATCGTCGGTTACTACTATATCAATACAATACAATACAACTGATCTTTGATATCGCCCTTCTTACGAAGTTCAGAAGTGCCACACGCCTCGACGGCGCAGATGCAATTATATTGCAGAGCAATTGTGCGCTAAGGACTTGCTCAAGGTCCCTATATCATGTAATCTTACTGTGTACTTGTCAGTTTTAATTAATAAACGATTATAAAACAGAAAACATCAGTTTTGAAATCTGTTGCTTCGATCGATCCCAACGCGTCAGCATTCTACCAGTCAAACCACTGCTCAACCGCTTCACACAAGCATCAGTATCAAGAAGTCGAGGCTGCGTTTTGCGTCCATCGCCATTTGGAAGCGTTCCATAAAACCCGCCTTAGCCCCAGGGGTTCCCAACAGAAATGCCGGACAAAGTATACGTCGTCGAATTCAATCCGTCAATTCCATATCTTTGTGTCTATCCCCATCTACATGTATCTGCCCTGGGGCTGTCTACGACCCACCACCCCACCTAATTTTTATCCATTCCTCGCTTTCTACCTCTCCGTTACTAACTCCTTCAATCTTTTCTTCCTTCATCTCTCCTTCACCATCTCATTACTTCCATCGCTCTCTCCTAATGTCTCTCTATGTCTCTCTATGTCTGTCTGTCTGTCTGTCTTCCTCCTTCACTCCTACCCTCGTTGACTCCTCCCTTCCTTCCTTCCTCCTTCCTCCCTCCATCACTCCTCTCTCTTCATCCTTTCCACACTTTTGTTCCTCATTCCTCTTTGTCTTCCTTCTTCACTCTTCATTCTTCTCCCTCCCTCCTCTCTCTCTCTCTCTCTCTCTCTCTCTCTCTCTCTCTCTCTCTCTCTCCTCCTCCCTTCCCACCCTCATTCCTCTCTCTTCCTGGTTTACTCCCTCCTTCACTCACCCTTCTCCAATACTCCTCTCTTCCTTCTTTCCTCGCTCCCAGCGCAATAGGCCTTGTTGCAGAAAATGGGGATCAGGGTGTCAGCCCCAGTTACAACGCTCTTCATCAATCATCATAATCATCGCCATCACCATCATCATCACCATCATCCATGGCGGCCATTGTTTCTTGGCGCGCTGTCTATGCATGATGGTGAAGCATGAGACTTGCTTCTCTGTCTGTTACTCTGCCTGTCTGTATGTCTATGTCTCTGTCTGTCTGTCTGGCTGTCTGTATATGTATACCTCTGTAGCTTCTTCATAATAAACGGTTTAACATTTCCTTCTGTTCCCAGGAAACATCAGCTGATCATTGGCTTACGTCAGGTTCATTTGGGTCTTTGACCGGAGGGAAAGATATACGAACAGACCAACAAGTAGATAGACAGACAGATAGACGGACAGACAGATAGACAGACGGACACACAGACATATAGACGGACAGACAGAAAGAGGCAGACGGAGACAAATATGCCAGAGGGATGCCTGCAAAGTACTGTCTGTCAGTCTGTCTGTCTGTCTGTCTGTCTGTCTGTCTGTCTGTCTGTCCATCTGTCTGTCTGTCTGCTTTTTGGCGTCTTTGGAATTTTGTTGACGGACAAAGCGAATCTGAAACAATCGTTAACATTACCGTAAACATTTCTCTCGTTACCTGGAACCAATAAACGCAAACATTAGCCACGTGGCATGCCAAAAAAACACACACGAACCGCAAACAAGTTCTTCTCTTCCATTGTAGGGAGCGGATTAGTCTCGCGGTAGGCGTGTTTGAATATACCGCGAGGTCAGAGGTTCAAATCCCCGCCAGAGCAGAAATGTTTTAACTCCTGCTGGCTAAGAATTATAGAAATTTTATACCTAGGGTACTTTATGGCAACTTACGCTGAGCAATTTACCAATTAGATGCCTTTAAAATAAATAAATTGTTTCGGCTTAACGACACTTTTTCATATCGAAGATGATTAGTGTCAGAGGCAGAAAGCAACCTCGTACTCCACGTTTAAATTGCGACCGAGCCACCCGCAGTAAAGATCCGAGAAATTAATCTCTGATAAACCGACCCGACCGGGAAGCGAACCCGGGGCGCCGGCGTGACGAGCGGGCTACCAGCCCACTCGGCCACTCAGGATGCCTTTATCCTTTATGCTTACCTTATACCATCCTAGCCATTTGACTATTTTTTTCCCATCAGTAAACTGCTGTTCTTTGTGCCTTGTTGTGTTAGTGTCAACGAGTTTGTGTAATAAATGAATAGTAGCAGTAGTTGTAATAGTAGTATTGTGCACCCTAGCAAGCGCAGCTACAACGAGTACATTGACCGTACACTGTCAGTGGGATGATCACGCGGCGTGGGAAAGGAATCGCAGACTTTATGATACCTGCGCTGGGAACAAGGTATCTTAGCGATTACTATTCGCTACACGATCTTTATTTTCGGAGTTTTACGTAGTTCTCCGGAAATTTCCGGAATTTTGACGTACGTGCCCGATAAGACGCTTTTAGCGGCGAAGTTAGGCGCCAGATGGAAGAACTGGAGATCTGGTCGAATGATCTGGAATTCGCTCGCGATCCGGAATTAGCTGCACGAGGGAGCGAGGTTTCCAAGAAGACTGGAATCATAAATCATAAGCAACGTCTGGTGCGGAACCACGGATTAGCCCAGCGTCGGATTTTTTTACGTCTGTCCCTGTCCCTGTCGCTCTCTTTCTCTTTCTGTCTCTTTCTGTCTCTGTCTCTCTCTCTGTCTGTCTGTCTCTGTCTGTCTCTATGTCTGTCTCTCTGTCTCTCTATGTCTCTCTCTGTCTGTCTCTATGTCTGTCTCTCTGTCAATCTCTCTGTCTCTGTCTGTCTGTCTGTCTGTCTCTCTCTGTTTCTATGTCGCTCTGTCTTCCCTTTGCTATCTATCGCTTCCTTTGCTTTATCTGTCTGTCTGCCTGTCCCCCCTTCTTCTGTCTCTCTTTCTCTTTGTTCTTTGTCTCTCTTCCTCGCTTTCTCTCTTTCTTTCTTTCTTTCTTTCTTTCTTTATTTCTTTCTCTCTACCTCTCTCCTGGTCTGTGTCTGTCTTTCTCTGTCTCTGTCTTTCTCTGTCCGTCTGTCTGTCTCCCTCTAACTCTGTGTCTCTCTCACACACTCCTCTCTCTCTCTCTCTCTCTCTCTCTCTCTCTCTCTCTCTCTCTCTCTCTCTCTCTCTCTCTCTCTCTCTCTCTCTCTCTCTCTCTCTCTCTCCTCTCCTCTTCTCTCCAGCGCGCGTTGAACCCGGTTTTATCCTAAAGGGTCAACTAGGGACAATGGCCGCATAACTCTCGCTCTATCTTGCGCAGTTTACGTAGAAGCCGTTTACTGTCGCGTTTACGCGTAATGTCCGGAACGAGTTTCGGTTTATTTCCATTTTGTTCTCTTTCCTGATGATAATAATTGCCAAGAGTTTCTACTTTTCATCGATTAAAAGGGATAAGAAGAACGCGAAGAAGACGAAAAAGAAGATGACGGTGATGATGAAAGGAAGACCAGAAAGAAAGAAGAAAGAAGAAAGGAGGGAGGAGGAGAGAGGAAGACGTTGGAAAAAAGAGTATTCCCTTGATCTAACCGTGAGAAGCAGCGACTTCATTTCCTTAGCCTCGGCGTATGAGAGCGGTTGGCCATTCCTCTCACTCATCGTCTGATCTTTTCGCTGAAACTTACATACTCATACATACATACTCAACATACTCATAGCCGAGTTCGAAAACGTTGGATTTCTGCCCGAACGGGATTTGAATACCCGACCACTAGGTAAAGACCAGCACGCAACCAGACAGATAGACAGATGGAAAGACAGACAGACAGACACACATACATATACGTATAAACACATACTAAAATACATACACACACGCATACATACATATGTCCACAAACACCCATTCCTTCGTTCATTTATTTACTCACGCATACATACAGACACATACATACATAAACAAACAAACATCCATTCATTCATACATACATACATAGATACATACATACAATACAAACATAATAATTGTGAACTAATGTTTTGCATACATAATGAGCACAGGTGTTCTTTAGGTTGATATATATATATAATGTGTATCGATTGTTAAGCGTTTTAGTCTTAGGCCTTAGTTGCGCTGTCGGCTAGCGGCGTTTGGCCTAAAGTAGCCTAAACTTTGGCTGACGATAGATTCTCTACACGTGCAGTTAGCGCGCCAAACTTAGAAATTGCTGATGAAAGTGAATTTGAACTATACAGTGTAGTAGATGTTTTAATGCAGTAGAGAGCTGTATGTTAGAAGTTACAGTTGAGCTGTATTGATAAGAACTTTGATTGTACGTTTGAAATAACTGTGTTAAAAGAAAGGAGAAACATTCAAAGAACTGTGTCAATTTAATTCTTAAACAGTTAGAAGTCGTTGAGCAATTTATATGTAGAGATAAGGAAAGTTCTTGAGGTAGGTCACAACTAAGAAAGAAAAGAGTTGGTGACATATTGGTGGCAGCAGCGGTGAGATTCGAAACAACGTCTGGGATTCGAAACAACGTCTGGGATTCGAAACAACGTCTGGGATTCGAAACAACGTCTGGGATTCGAAACAACGTCTGGGATTCGAAACAACGTCTGGGATTCGAAACAACGTCGACTGGTGAATACGCATTTGAATCATTGGTAAATATACGACTAGATGTTTTAATGCAGTAGAGAGCTGTATGTTAGAAGTTACAGTTGAGCTGTATTGATAAGAACTTTGATTGTACGTTTGAAATAACTGTGTTAAAAGAAAGGAGAAACATTCAAAGAACTGTGTCAATTTAATTCTTAAACAGTTAGAAGTCGTTGAGCAATTTATATGTAGAGATAAGGAAAGTTCTTGAGGTAGGTCACAACTAAGAAAGAAAAGAGTTGGTGACAATAATTATATGCACACTCAATTTGGAACAGGACCGTGCACAGACTGTATCAATGTATCAATTAATTCACTCATACAAACATGTACATATATATACATACAATACAAACATAATGTGAACACACAATGCCATATATACATACACACATAAAATGCCATACAGTGTCATACAATGTCATACATACATTCATACATGCATACATACATAAAAAATATACCGTATGAAATGGAAATTTTAAAATTGCTGCGCGTCAAACGAGAGACCCTCTTAACAACCAGCGTTCAGTCAAACCCAGAGCCCACAAGTAGGGGGCCTACTGCATCCGCTCATCTATAATAAACCGCCCACGCTGAATCGCTCGGCACATCGAAGCCAATTAGCAGTGCAAGAGACTTCTTCACTCAGCCGTAACGAGGCAGGAGACGTCTTTGAACTTTCCGACGAAACAATCTTCCGAGTTGAAATACATCACAAGTACAGCTGCATTTAAAAATCTCGACATCCGAAAAATAGTCGATGTACTTTTAAAAGGGTCCCTCCCGTCAGCTCCAATCCATCGCTCCTCAGCATTTTTTCCACCTTCAATTTTTTTTCCCGAAATTCCACGCCACCAGTCTTTCCATTTTTCTCCGTACCTGTCGTCAGTAGACAGGCTCTAAAGCGGAACCAGATGGTGGGTGAATTTTTAACGCGGTGAATTTCATTCGGCACAAGGTCGTACTGACGGCCAGGCCCGTGCCACGCGGAGAAGTCGCCCCGCTGTAAAAAAAAACTGACGATCTTAGCGATTATGTTACGCATTTCTTAACTTTTTCCAAAAACGTAAAACACTCTTTCGAAGAAATCCGTCAACCTTCGTCCAGATTAATGGGGCTGATGTTCTAAAAAAAACACTCCGCTATCCCACGTACTATAATTTTTATGTGGTGCAAGAACCAGGAGAATTTTTATAACGCCAGTATAATAGGCCTACGCGGGATCAACGCAAATTATTATCCGCCGGATCAAATCGAGTATACAGAGTTAATAAAATGCAAATATTAATATAATAAATTAATAGATAATTCACTGTAAAACTAATCTATTCAAAATAATAAATAAAAATTCAGTATATACCCAAAATGTAACATAAATAAAATAAAATAAAACTGAATTAATATCAGTCAGTACAAAAATGAACTCATTAAAAGATACGAAGAATTTGGTGATTTGATACAGCGCTATACACAAACCTATATAAAACTACTACACTCCTCTGAACCTTTGGCTACCGGACTCGGACCGCCTTCTAAACACCCCTCTGACCTCGGCATTCTGATGCTTATGCCATCCTTACCCGTCATGTAAGGACGATAAAAACTTTATACCAAGGGCTTTATACAAGTAGATTAATCATCCAAGTCAACAACAAATTTAAAACATTCTAAACACTTTAGTTAAATCGCTTTTTATTTTATTTTTCGTATCGGGGGCCCGATGGCGCATTGGATAACACACTGGCATAGAGAGCGAGAGGTACCGAGTTCGAGTCCCGTAGGGCGGACATGCTTTGTAGACTGCTATTAGCGCCGTGTACTGCAGGCTGTCTGTTCTGTTAGTAGTTAAGATTTATGTCTTCTGTCATTTGTGTTCTTGTGAATTGTTTCAGTTGCATAACATGTAAATGTACAGCGCATTGCGTTTGTCAGGCGCTTCAATAAAGAAAAGATTATTATTATTATTATCTAACTGTTAGCTACGATGCGGTTTGTCATCTGGAGATTCAATAAAACGAATATCATCATCTGACTCAACGCCGCACTCGTGAATTCACCGATGCCATGTGTTAGGCTTTGGGGCTGTCCATAAATGACGTCACGCAATTTTGGCCGATTTTGAACCCCCCTCCCCCCTCGTCACACTTCGTCACAAAACGTAACACCCCTTGAAAAATGACGTCACAAAGCTCTGACCCCCCCTAAAACCCAATTTCCATGGCGAAGCAAAATGCTCTTTCGTGGAACAAATAGGGAGAGCATGCATATTTTAAAATCTAACGGTGACCAAATATTGAAATAATTAGAAAATTATTAATAATGGTGCCCGTATACATTAAAATAATAAAAAAATGAAAATGTAATACTCACAATTAGTGCTGTTATTGTTAAAATTAAATTGTTGTTAATTGTTAAATTTAATTACATAGACCTGGTGTGACATCACACCGCTCAGACCCCCCCACCCCCCATGTCACACATCGTCACAAATTTCCGACCCCGACCCCCCCTAGGTGCGTGACGTCATTTATGGACGGCCCCTTTCAAGTGGCGCTTTTAGAAGCGTGGAGTTTACGATTACGATTACGAAAACCGTCCTTGGGTAAAATAAACAGAGCAGCGTGGATCAAAGCGATTGATTCGGCGCCCATTGAATAAATATATTGAAGCCGACAGAAAATAAGAAACGATGACATAAGGCAATCATTAGGAATCCAAACAACTCTGCTAGGCAGTCTTTCAACGAAGACTCCGATGGTTTGGACGTGTGCAGAAAATGCCAGCTGACCGAATCCCACACAATGCTCTACACTCAAGATTCGAAGGAAAAATAAACAAACGCAGACGAAGACTACGCTGTGTAGATAATACTAATGGGGACATAACATCTCTTGGACTGACACTAAGGGAAGCAATGGACTTGACAAATGACCATGAAAATTGAGATCATTTATTCGTACCCATCGCCGCCAAATGGCTGGCGTCAGGAACTAATGGTGATGATGATAGTGAAATAATTGTAAGTAAGAATATCCTTAATTTTAATGTGGGAAGCAAAGGACTTGACAAATGACCGAGGACAATGGAGATCATTTATTCGTACCCATCGCCGCCAAACGGCTGGTGTCAGGAACTGATGATGATTATGATGATGTTGAATAAATAGGAGTGCCTCAGTCAAGGGTTCCTTGAACCTCAGGTCGGCCTCAGCTGACGGAGGCTTCTAGTTAATGAGCCACTGAGGGGCTGAGGGCGTGGTGTCCGGTGTACGCGAAAATTGCATCCGACGATAAAGGAAGAAAGCCGCCGGCACGGAACGAGTTTCCAGAGGAGTACAATGAGACCTCGTTGAAACGCAGCCGCAACGGGACACAGTTACGCGCAATACCGATCAATGTCAGGTCATGGCGAGGTCACGTTATGGCGAGGTTTGGCTATGGTGAGGTCTGCTTAAAACGAGGTTGGGTAATAGCGAGGTCACGTTACAATCAAACAATCAATCGATCAATCAATCAATCAATCAATCAAATCAATCAATCAAATCAATATGAACCTCATATAGCGCCCGATCAAGATGCCTTCTCAGAGGAGCTCCCTGCCCAGTCGCTACTGCCAAAAAAAGTTTCACAGAGAAATAAAAGGCCGAAGAATTAGTCATTAGCAGCAAAATGGAAGGCCGTTCCAATAATTGCTCTGGCCTAAGACAGAGAAGCCTCGTATTGCATGGTGGGAGTGCCTCCAAAGGGGACAAGCAAGTCTCAACCGACGATATAATTATATTCGCCAAAGGAGTTTTATCAGTAGCCTTAATTCTGCTGCTGCTCGTACTCTGGCAGGGCCAGTCCCAAGCCTGGAGAAAGGAGGGCGACGCTACTCATCTTAGCTGTGACACAGCGTCGTTAAACCGGAACTACCCTTACCAACGGAATTATATTTAATTAGGTTAACAAAGTAATGAGAGGTACACGTAGTCGGTCTTTGCAGTCACAAAATGTCTTAGTGCCCGTCTTAGACACCTTTAACACGCTGTCTTCCGAAACTATACATTCAACAAATGGTTTAAATAACTGTGCTGTAATATGCCAAAACTAATCTTTGTCGGCGGAAACGGCCTATGTTGTCATAAGCTGCCGTTAAACTGTGGACACACACACAAAGCCACAGTGATATCATGGAAATCAATTATAACTAATACAGGGTGGTAATAGAGATGCTAATGTCTGTTGTAGTTGTTGTCTGGGCTTAGTGACTTAGTCGAGACAACAACTAAGACACGAATTACCATCTTCTCCATGATTAGAATTTAACTAGTCCTCTCTGTATTAATAATAATTAATTAACCTCATGACAGTATTATGCCAAACGAACGGTGAGAACTGTTGAACATAATTTCAATCGACGTCAACGACCTTTGTTGCCATACGATGTCGCTAAATTCGAGATCCATCCAAACGTAGAGTAAAATCAACCCCTCCGCATAAGGTTACATCGACGCTAATGGCCATTGGCGGCAACAAGATGTCGCTAAACAATAGATAACGCAGTGCTAGTCTTAGACACCTTTAAAACGCTTCCGTCAGATGCTATAAATTCAGCAACCGCTTTAATCGCCAGACTTCCATCTGGTACTGTATAAAGTAAGGTTGACGTTAACGGCGTTTGGTCGCCACAAGATATCGCTTAACAATATAGTCTGAGACACCTTTAAAATGCTTCCATCTGGTGCTATATAAAGTTTTTTGTATCTTGTCAAAAGCTGTAATATGCCAAAACTAATCTTTGTCGGCGGCAACGGCCTATGTTGTCATAAGCTGCCGTTAGACTGTGGATCCATCGCGCCGTGAGACCCGTGATCCATGCATTATTCTCTCAGCCACTCCTTGTGATGTGCTGCTTGCAATCTATTTCTGTTTGCCAACATCATTGGCCATGTCTCCGATCCATGGAGTAGCGTCCTCAAAACTAAGGCATTGTACAGACGAATCTCAGTCCTCACATTACATCCGTTTTTCTTCCAGATCTTAGTAAGCCTTCAAAATACAACATTTACCTTGTCTACGCTTATCTGTATATCCTTGTCCCAGCTGCTGTCCGCTGTTATTAGGCTACCCAGGTAGCAGAAAGCACCCACAGATTCCACATCCCTGTGATCCGTCACAATCTTGTCATCCTCGTTCCAATTTCCGACCTGCATGACCTTTTTCTGGATTGATAAGCGAGTTTCCCCTTTCGCCGCCTCTATCCGCGGTTTGGATCATTCATGCCTCTCCAAGTATTTTCCAACAGGGCGATATCATCTGCAAATGCAGGTCCCCCAACTTGTCACCATCCAACCATTGCAGAAAACGCGTTTAATCCCCAGATTATTGTGAATTCTCTCTCATACAGCAAAGTCGACGTCAACCACCCTGAGCGGCCACAAGATGTTGCTTAACAATAATAATGAGGCAGTGGTCGTCTTGGACACCTTTAAAATGCTTCCTGCGTATACGTTATAAATTCAGCAAATGCGCTTAATCGCTATAATAAACACAAAATATGTGTGATTAATGGTCATTTCATTATTTCATTGCATTTTCTAATGATATTACATTGTTTCATAGGAAAATGTTTAATGAAATGTTTAATTAAGTATTCTGTCATGTAAATAATTGTTAACATGCATTCTTGTAAATAGATGTATGTTAAAATAAAATGTGTATATAATACATGTATATATATTACACATCTGTGCTGAATTTCTGTTTGCAAATAGCATTACATGTTATTTTAGAAAACTTAAAGAAGTACTGTTAATAACTTTGTAAACATATTTGAAAAGAGCTAAAATAGCCAAAAAAAAGAGCTGATATAGCCAAAAAAGAGCTGATATAGCCAAAAAAAGAGCTGAAATAGCCACCAAAAAAAAGAAACAAAAGGAGAAAAAGGAAAAAAAGGAAAAAGATGTTAAAAAAGAATTACAATAAAAAGAGCCAATGGGCCAAACATAACGGAGATACAATACTTTAATATGTATCAAATCAAATAATATGTATCTATCAAATATTGTTAATATTGTTAATAAGATTGAGGAGAAAACAGTTATTAACATTATACGGAAATGAACTTAATCCGTCAGAAACTTTAAATACGTCTACATCTTATCAGAAACGGAATCAAAGCCAAGAAAAGAAAAAGAAAATCTGTTGATAGAAATTATATGAAAATGAACTTAAATCGTCAGAAACTTTAAATACGTCAGCATCTTATCGGAGACGGAATCAAGGACGAGAAAGGAGAAAGAACATTTGTGAGAACATTACAAGAAAATGAACGGAAATACATCAACAACTTTAAAGACGTCAACAGCCTTTGTAGCTATAGGATGTCGTTAAACCTTTGATTAATAAAAATTAATCGCTAGATAACGGAGTCGAACCCCGCATATATTAAGGTCGACGTCAACGGTCAATGGTGGCCACGAGATGTCGCTTAACAATTAATGATACGGTGCTCGTTTTCGACACCTTTAAAACGCTTCCTGCAGACGTAATAAATTCAGCAAACCAGCTTAATCGCTAGATAACGGACTCAAATCCAGCCGACATTAAGGTCGACGTCAACGGTCCTTGGTGGCCACAAGATGTCGCTTAACAATTAATGATAGGGCGCTCATCTTCCCACACCCTTAAAACGCTTCCATCATTCGCTATAAATTCACAACTGCGTTTAATAATAAGAGCTATCGAAGAGCTGTAATATGCCAAACCAATCTTTGTCGACGGCAACAGCCTATGTTGTCATAAGCTGCCGTTAAACTGTGGATCCATCCAATCGATATGATTACTACATCACTACCCCAACTGTGGTAGTGCCAGTCCCAAGCGCTATTTAAACAGGAGGGCGACGTTAATAAACTTTATCATGACAGTGTCGTTAAACAACAACTAACCAAACAATCGGTAGCAGTTCTTCACAGAATAGCGAAAGCCATACAACATCTCATCCTTTCGACGTTAACGGCCCTTGATGCCATAAGCTGTCGTTAAACTCCTAAGATTAAATTATTATTAGCTAAATTAATTACATATTATGAATTCCATCGAGCTCTTCCTACGCTTTCGTAACACAAGGTCGACGTAAACGGCCTCACAGAGGATATAAAATGGCGCCAAAACCGTACCGTACGTCATACAATCTGACAGCATCTGACCATACCTGCAAACCGACTTTGTTTTGACTGAGCCTCTGCGAATAAGATCGTTTCCGCAACTTCTAAATGCATAAATGATTGTATGTGTACGTATGTATTTTTATACGATGGCAATTAAGAGGTTTCAGTAAAAAGCCTAGGCAACGAGCGCAAAGTCAGAGGGAAATCTGAATTAAGTTTGCGAGCGCTGTCACTGACAAATGGACGTAGCAGAACCCGCACGCTTTACAGGGAGTTTTCCTTGTAGATGTTGGGAAGAGGGAGAGAGGGAGTGAGGGAGGTCGGTGGCGGCGGGACCCGGGAACCAAGAGTCCGGAAATCGATTCCAGATGCGTGGAAGCCGCCGCATCTGCAACATCCAATCGGCCGAAGCAGCATCTGCAACCGCCGTCATAGGACCCACTTGAGGATGCCAAAACAAACATCCTCCTCTGTCGGTAGGCAGGATAATATGTAAAGAAGGATATTCGGATGTAAATTAATGTGAGGAAAGAGAGGTGAGGTGAGGTATTCAAAGGCAGGTTGTGGTAAGGTGTTTAACCCGTTTTTGCCCAGTGTTCCATTATTGGAACATTTTGCAAATACTTTACTTACTTGTAATTTAGCGCTATATAGTGAATATAATTCATCACCTGCCGTTGTAAACAGTATTTCTAAGATATATCTATCAAAAAATTATTACTTTGAATAACTAATAGTTATGAGATATGGTCTTTATGAGCACTTTTGTGTTAAAAAAATTTCGACGAATTTCGACGAAAAGGTACATATATAAATAAAATTAATATAAATAAAGATCTTTTTAGAAGTTGCTGTTTTTGGTACTCTAATACCACTTATATTTCATGATAATTTTAATTAGTTTTTAGGACGAACTTTACTTTGGACTTTTTGCAATTATATTGTATGTTCCATTATTGGAACACTGGGCATATATGGGTGCAAAATTTTCTCGTTACGGCATATCGCTCTAGGCTCTTATATTGCATTTCACAATGAAATTTAGCTTGGTTTAGCGAACTTACTCGCATATAAAGATAAGTTTTTTGATTTTGCATCATCATCCATACATACATACATGCATGCATACATACATACATGCATGCATACATACATACATGCATGCATACATACATACATGCTTACATAGGCCTACATACATACATACAGACATACATGCATACATTCATACATACATACATAAATAAATACATGGCACCAGAGTGAAGAAGATAGTGCTGATGAAAAAACTGGTGACGGCGCCAGGATTTCAGGTTTGGGGGGCTTAAAGCTCAAAAACCTTCCCTTTTGTCCCCTCCTCGCTGTGATTTGCAGTGATTTCCCACTTTTGGGGGGCTGAGCCGCAGTTAGAAAGGCTAAGCACCCCTAGCGCTGCCACTGGTGAAACCCTGAACATTCTGAGCGAACGATAGGTTTCAAGGTTTTGGTTCCAAGTGTCAGTGTGATTCTGGCCGGCATTCCTTTCCAAGATAATTTTCTTCGCTTGTTTGCAGGGAAAATGGTCATTTTTGTGATATTTTTCTGTTCTTTGTCTGAACTTAGGCACATGTATACTGAATATGGGCCCCAACTCTTTCTATACAGCACTGTGATAGCAGCTAGAACAAATGTGCTAGGTAACTTCACTTGAAATAATCATTGCTGTACTTGGTAATGTTGGCGTGGATTATGTATATTTCTGCACCCATATGTGCCCAGTGTTCCAATATTGGAACATAGGAACAAAATAAAAAATTTCATGGAATTTCTTAAAATAAATGAAAAATTAAGGTGGCATGGCTATTCTAGCATCAAACTGTGTAACATAACTCAAAATGAAGCAAAAATAAAATTTGGGCAAAAACGGGTTAAAGGTAAATTAATGTGAGGTAAGTGAGGTGAGATGTGGTACGGTAGGAAGTGGTAACTTGCAAGGCATTTGAATGAAAATTATCGAGGTAAGTGAGGTGAGGTAAGTGAAGTATGGTATGGTTAGGTAAGAAATGGTGAGGCATTTGAATGTAAATTAATGTGGTTTGGTAAGATGGGATGCGCTAGAGTATTTGAAAGCAAATTAATGTAAGGTAAGTGAGGCGATGTATTGTAAGGCAGGATGTGGCAAGGTATTTGAATGTTAATGTTACTGTAATCTATGGTTGAATGGTAAGACGCTAGAACAAAGATCAGAAGTACGCAGGTTCGATACCCGCTAGGCTCATAAGGTTGACTCGGCCTTCCACTCCTTAGGGGACAGCTTAATATGCACAATAGGACAGATGAACGCCTTGCAGGCTGCCATACAGTTAAATTCGACTCCTGTTAAGCTTGTATCTGCTACTACTATCATATCACGTAATCGTATACTACGCACTTGTCAGTTTGAATTAATTAACAAAGATTATTATTATTATAGTACGTAAAGCAGCACAGCAGTCAATACATGCTGTAGTTTCTTTAATATAATATTCACATTGCTACTTCACAAGCTCACTATTGCATTCGAATCAGTGCATCACTTAGCCTATTGGGCCCAACATAATTTCAAAGAATTTAATCAATCAGCCAATCGTTTTACGATAAGAATTAGCTGGAAAAAAGCCAATCAATAAGAATTAGAATTAGGATCAGGCGACAGATAATCGATTAGAAATAGAATCAGCTGTTTGTCTAATCGATTAGAATCTAATCGATTAGTTACCCTTCTCTGAGTTACTTCCCCGCGTTGCATTGCCTCACTCTAACCTACCTGACGTAACTCATTCGTCACAACGGGTTACGCTATGCAGTGCACGACTCCAACAGCGTCCGATCTCATTGGAGACCAATTCAGTCGACGTTCGCAACCTATTCGTTCTCCAAATGAATTGCAGTAGGGTCAGGAGAAAGAAGGGCGGAAGGGTGATGAAGAGGAGGAAGAGGAGAAGAAAGAGACAGATGAGGAAGAGGAGGAAGGAGAATAGGAGAGGGAAGAGGATTAGGCGAAAGACGGGGAAAGGTTAGGCAGAAGGAGAGAAAGGAGAAAGACGAGGAAATGGAAAAAGAGATGGAACTGGAGAGGGAAGGGGATGAGGGGAAAGGAGGGAGGATAGGCGAGGAAGAGAAGGAAGAAGAGGGAATGAGAAAGACAAGGAAGCGGTAGAAGAGGAGGAATAGGAGAGGAAAGAGAAAGGCGAGGAAGAAGAAGTGGAATAGGAGAGGAAAGAGGATGAAGAAGAAGATGAGGATACTGAATGGAACGAAACTTAGAATGAACGAGAGAATCGTTGCCGAAAACTAACACCATGAACTCAGATGAGTCAGCTCGGCCGCAGAAAACAAGAAATCTAGATACTATCTATATATAGGGCCCAGAGTTACGAAGGCCAGTGGAACGAAATTAGACTGCAGTAGGAGTAGATTATATTTGGATATTATTTTTACCGAGGTTTCGCACATGTTTATTGTTTTAAAATTCCCTGACTTTCCTTGACTTTCAAGAAATTCCCTGATTTTAAGAGTGGACACCTTGTTACCTGAGGTACAATCATTCCTCCGGAGGCCAAAAAATTGCCTACAGAAAATGATTATTATTATAGCTATTTTATGATTATCACTATTATTATTATGATTATTTCTCAATATTATCATTTACCAAAATTGAAAATAATATAATCACACTCCTGATAAGAAGAATCGAACGTGAAATAAAACACTAACTAAATAAGTAAATAAAGAAGTTATTCGATTAATATAAACTAGCAAAAAATAAGAAAAAATGCTAATGCGGATATAACATCACTTGGACTGACACTGAGTGGAGCAATGGACTTGGCAAATGAGCAAGGACAAGGAAGATCAGTTATTCGTACCCGTCGCCGTCAAAAGGCTGGTATCAGAAACTGAGGCTGATGATGAATGCAATGTAACAGAACACTTGTATAGCACGTCTTAAGGGCCTCTCAGGAGCGCTGTGTATGCAGCCATCGATCAGATGGAAATACATGTGTCTTTGATAGAATAGATTAAAGAAAGATATATATATATATATATATATATATATATATATATCAAAAGCTATATCTGTAATTATAATATATATCTTAATATCTAATATATATATATATATAAATAAATTATATCTTTTATATGTGTGTACATATACATATACATATATTATATATATAATATATTATATATATATATATATATTCCGAAATAAGTTGATAAGTAAACTTGACTCACGAGGTACCAGGTGCGTGGCCACTTGGGGTCGTTGAACGATGGAAACTCGTTGACATCCCTCTTCACCCGTCGCTTAGCAACCTGCTGCTGCAACCACTTCACCTGAACGATAACAAACACAACTACGTGATCAGCGCCACGGAGTAGCTGCCATCTCGCAAATAGCAGATTTATGTAGCGCAAAGTGGAGATCAACTCGTTGGAGTCATCACGTAATCCAAGACAGGTAACAGTAGTGTAAATCGCAATGAGAAAATGTAACAATGAAAAAGCTGAGGTAATGTAAGATCTCTCTCTCTCTCTGTCTCTGTCTCTGTCTCTGTCTCTGTCTCTGTCTCTGTCTCTGTCTCTGTCTCTGTCTCTGTCTCTGTCTCTGTCTCTGTCTCTGTCTCTGTCTCTGTCTCTGTCTCTGTCTCTGTCTCTGTCTCTGTCTCTGTCTCTGTCTCTGTCTCTGTCTCTGTCTCTGTCTCTGTCTCTGTCTCTGTCTCTCTCTCTCTCTCTCTCTCTCTCTCTCTCTCTCTCTCTCTCTCTCTCTCTCAACCGTCCTCGATACGAGGGTTGGTCGCATTGTAGACGATTCTTCTCCATCCTCTCCTGTCCTCGGTTTCTCGCAGCAACCTTTCCGTTGATAATTCCAACCATTCGCCCACATTGTCCATCCATCTCTTCCTTGGTTTCCCTCTTGCTCTTGCTCCCGGTACCGTTCCTTGCATAACTTCTTTCTCTAGACATTCACCTTGTTTCCTCTAATTGTCGTTTCTTTGTACATAAATTATTTCTGACTTTGTATGTAAAGCGCTGAGCGTTTGCTTGCGTTTAATAAAGAACATTCTTACTTTACTTACTTACTTACTTCATTGTATGCCCAAAGTAAGACATCTTTCTTCTTTTGATTGATTCCAGTAAATCTTAAATTCCTTTCCACTCCCGCCGTCTCTAACGTAAGATACGGAACGGCAATAAAAGATTCAAAGTAAGAGAAGGTAGGTGAAGGAGGGACATGTAAGGGAAGGCAATGTAAAAAAAAAGGTATACGGGTAAGACAAGATAGATTAGGCTAGGTAAGGAAATAATATGAGGTAAGATAAGATATAAGCAAGATAAGGGAAGGTCAGGATATGTTATCTGAAGTATTTGAATGTCAACTAATCCGAGGTGAAGGGAGGCAAAGTATGGCAAGGTATGAAATATGGTAAGCATGGACGCATTTAGGGGGTTTCGGGGTTCAGCCCCCACCCCAAGTAAGTTTCCGGGAAATTTTTTGTAGGCTATTAAATGGGAAATAAAAAAAATCTTAACTTTTGCGACAATCTTCGATGAAAAACCCCCAAAATCTTAAAACCCCTTCGAAATTTTTTCCTGGCTACGCCTATTATGGTAAGGTATAGGCTATGGTAAGGTAAGGTATATAAGGAATGGTATGGTATGGTGCACAGATATGTGCACCATATGGTAATGTAAGGTATGGTAAGGTGTTGTAATGTAACAGCGCCCCTCTCATGGGCGACAACGGGTTACCAAGGGCAACGGGTTACCAAGGCCAATACCATACCATATAAGATATGGTATGGTAATGTATAGTGTGGTAATGTGAGGCATGGCAATGTAAGGTATGGTATGGTAAGGTATGGCATGCTAATGTATGGTATGGAAATGGGAGGCATGGTAAAGTTAGGTATAGTAAGGCATGGTAATGTAAGGTATATGGTATGGTATTATATGGTAAAGTGAGGTATGGAGATGTAAGGTATGGTATGGTAACGCAGATAGCGCAGAGGTTCGATGCACAAGTCATCAACCGATGTCGCACCAAAACAACTCAATATCTCAAGTTCTCAACTCGAGATTTGGCAGCAACGGTTCGCAGCCTAACCACTACTCCACTATAATCGTTGGCCATGTTGCCCTTGATAACCCGTTGTCGGGTTTTCTCGTAACGACTCGGTTAACTCCGGCCGAGCTGTCGCAACTAATTGCAACTGATAATAATTATATCCCAGTCAGATCGTAAGTGTGAGATCTGGAGCAAGTAAGCATCGAGTCGAGTTACTTGCTACGACTCGCAGGGCGCAGCTCGCTCGAGTTTATTTCTGGTTGTCTTGGCTTTAATCGTCTAGTCAGGATGGATGTGAAGAGTAAAGATGACGAAGAGGAGGAGAAGGAAGATATAAGACGATCAGAGGACCAGAAGGAGGGTAAAGAGGATGAGGAGATAGGAGGAAAGAGGAGGAAGATGAGGAATAAAGGAAAGAAGAATATGATTATTATTACGCATTTATCAAGCGCCACTATCTAATGACCAAGCATCATTAGATGGTGCTGAGCAGTTGTGAGTGAAGGACTTGCTCAAGGACCATGCACAGTAACCGTCTCAGGCCTCAGGGGAGGAGGCTCGAAATCGTTCTCTTCTCGTAACAAGGCGAGCGCTTTAAGCCTCTAACCACAGTAGTATATAGCAGTGGTAGTTGCAGTAGTACTTAAATAGCATTAGTGGTAGCAGTAGTAGAAGTAGTTGTGGTATTTATTAAGCGCCACTATATAATCAACAAACTGAGCAACTGTGAGTGAAGGACTTGCTCTAGGTCCCTATACAGTATACAGTAGCCTAACCGTCTTATGGGAGGAGGCTCGAACCCATACTCTCCACATTATAAGACAAGCGCTCTAACTAATCGGCTGCCATGTCCCATCAATGAACTAATCATGGACCGATACAAAAGAGATTCCGTCAACGGATCTGATTGGTCGCCTGTTGTCAAGGAAGAAATATTTCCCCCACCAGAAATCCCAAAACCAGGGTCGCTTTGGCAAGCATTCACAAGCGTCAACCGTCGTCTGTCACACGACTTCTTATCAAATGCAGCTGCACGCGAAACCCAGCATGGATGCGTTTTATAATGTCTCATATATGAGCAACATTTATGTAGCGCTACTAGAGAGTAGAACTATTCGTGGAAAACGCCTCGCAGAAATGAGCAAAATGCAAGAAGACGAAAAAGAGGAGGAAGAGGCGGAGGAGAAGGAGGAAGAAGAAGAAAAAGAGAAGACAAGGAGGAGAAGAAGAAAGAATTTATGCCATTGCTGGGATTTAACCCCCACCCTCCAGCACGCTGACCAATACACTATAGTACCACTCGAGCAACTGCAAAGTAGATGTAAATATCAAAAGTTTCCAAGCGAAACACAATAATCACGGATTGATGGAAAACTTCTTGCGTAAATAGAAGCTGGATTGATTACAGTTATCCTGGACAGTGGACATTGGTATTAAAATGTCACGCATATAAAATAAAATAGAACGATAAAACCCAGATAATTACATTACCAAGATAATTACCATAGTATTTGCTGTAATCTCCTGGGATCGGATTTAAATTCAGCACGGAAGACATAGATCACGTGACACTTCATTATAGAGTCTCCCGTCCCGCTGTCATTTATAAGCAGTCCACGTTTATAAGCAGTCCACGTACGTGTGGACGAAACAAATGGACGGCGTAAGTGTAAAGGACCTGGTTGGTGCCAATAAGGTCGATCCACTTTGCTGTCTGAGTCTCATATAGAGCAATCCAGGGATAACGACCTTGAAAACGATGCTTTTTATCCATCTAGTTTAACTTGCGGGAATCTTGATTGATTGAGCCACAGGCTAAATAGTCAAATCTTGCGACGACTAGTTCGATCACTTACAATCATTCAATCGTCGTGAAACTTGGCATATAGACTCGCCCTCGCACACACTTCATTCTATCAAAATTTCACCTCCCCCAAAAAAGGCTAGCTTATAGAATCGGGGACTAAACTTTTCGAAACGGGGAATCCCCTTTTCCGATACGGAGCGTTGTGATTGGCCAGCGTTGCCATTGGCCGCAACAGAAACGGGCGCGGTGCATCATTAAACGGACGCTATGTTGTAAAATGAACGCGGACTATATATTTGTAGAGGTAACTGCTTCGTAAGACGCATTATAGGATACTAGATGGATATAGTAAAAAACTTTGTTTTTACGGGCTGTATTTTATTATCCATCTAGTTTAACTTGCGGGAATCTTGCTTGCTTGATTGAGCCACAGGCTAAAAAGTCAAATCTTGCGACGACTAGTTCGATCACTTACAATCATTCAATTGTCGTGAAACTTGGCAGATAGACTCGCCCTCGCACACACTTCATTCTATCAAAATTTCAGCTCCCCAAAAAGGCTAGCTTATAGAATCGGGGACTCAACTTTTCGAATCGGGGAATCCCCTTTTCCGAAACGCAGCGTTGCCATTGGCCAGCGTTGCCATTGGCCGCAACAGACACGGGTGCGCTGCCTCATTAAACGCATGCTATGTTGCAAAATGAACGCGGACTATTTTCAGAGTACACGTTATAGGATACTAGATGGATATAGTAAAAAACTTTGTTTTTACGGGCTGTATTTTATTATCCATCTAGTTTAACTTGCGGGAATCTTGCTTGCTTGATTGAGCCACAGGCTAAAAAGTCAAATCTTGCGACGACTAGTTCGATCACTTACAATCATTCAATCGTCGTGAAACTTGGCAGATAGACTCGCCCTCGCACACACTTCATTCTATCAAAATTTCAGCTCCCCCAAAAAGGCTAGCTTATAGAATCGGGGACTCAACTTTTCGAATCGGGGAATCCCATTTTCCGATAAGCAGCGTTGTCATTGGCCAGCGTTGTGATTGGCCGCAGTCGTAAAATGAACGCGGACTATATATTTGTAGAGGTAACTGCTTCATAAGACGCATTATAGGATACTAGATGGATATAGTAAAAAACTTTGTTTCTACGGGCTGTATTTTATTTATGTAACGAAGTATGTATCAAAATAACTGATATAGCGCCTTCGGTTTGCGTCACAAAAGCTGATATATGCAAATTTGTCTGCGTTTATGTCTGTCTGTCTATGTTCGTTCGCCTGTCTGTCTATCTGTCCGTCTCTGTCTGTCTATGTCCATTCGTCTGTCTGTCTGTCTTTGTATGTCTATGTCCATTCGTCTGTCTGTCTGTCTGTCTATCTGTCTGTCTGTCTGTCTGTCTGTCTGCCTGTCTGGCTGGCTGGCTGTCTGCATGGCTGGCAGGATTGTTTACTTTTGTATACCCTTGTCGTCAAAACCACTTCCATAATTAATCTTCCTGTTCCTCCTCCTCCTCATCGTCATCATCATCATCGTCATCATCACTATCCTCATCACTACCATCGTTGTTGTCATCATCATCATCAGCAGCAGCAGCAGCACCGTTATCATCATCATCCCACGACCTGTACGAACATCGTCCTTGCCACAGGTAAAACCTAATCAGGCGATTGACTGAGTGCCGTCTGAAGGCAGTCGACGACAAGTTCCGGGTTCAAAATCTTCCACAACAAACACTCAAGCCTTCCCTCTTTCCATGCGTCTCTATCTCTGTCTGTCTCTCTGTCGCTGTCTCCCTCTCCCTCCGTCAATCTCTCTGTCCGTTCGTCCTCCGTCCGATTCTCCATTTGGCGGGATTACAAGCATTTGACCAGGATATACAGAAGCAGAGAATCAACAAAGAACATCAAGACAAAAATATTCGAAACGATGCAACAACCGACACTCTCTATACAGATCGGAATGCTGGACAATGCAAAAACAAGATGAGAAAAGAATTCTTACAGCAGAAAAACACCTACGTATAGTTCATACGCATTCAGTCATCTCTCTAACTACCATTTCACGACAATTACACGCAGATGCCGCCATTTTCTCAGTAAAAAGTCTGAACTTAACGTAACATAATTATTAATTATCCTCAATAGCCGCAATCCTTGGCCTAGTTTCAATCGAAAACTACATTGTATCAATGACCTATCGTCACAGCCGAGTTGATTTAGTCTTTCATATTACCCGTGACGCTCTTTAAAAAGGTGTGCAAATTATCACAAGGCAACTCGAAAGTTACATACAAAAAATCGACCTCTAGTGACCGATATTTAATTAAAACAACGTAGAAATCTTTATTCACAAATTCCCTATTGCAAACTGGATCATTTCTGTAATGTGCTAGAAATTCTTCTAAGTCTAAAAACGTGGGGAAAACAACTGTTTAAAATAATTTCTGTCGACATCAACGACCTTTCTTGCCATAAGATGTCCTTAGACCCTGGACCCTATTATTTTTAATTTTAAAATTTTTAAGCTGACAACAAAGTGACACAAACTACTCAACAGAACGAACAGATACAGGGAGGCAACTGATAATCCAGAATCTGAACTACTACACAATCGCGCATCCGCGCTTTAACGCAACCTAGAAATAAATACCGCAGCGTATAATTATGGTATATACAAAACAATACGATGGCACACAAATAATAATAATATAATAATATATTTTCTTTAATCAAGCACCTGACAAACGCACTGCGCTGTACATTTACATGTTATGCAATTGAAACAAAAATGACAGAAGACATAAATCTTAACTAGTAACAGAACAGACAGCCTGCAATACCGGCGCTAATAGCAGCCTACAAAGCATGTCCGCCCTACGGGATTCGAACTCGGTACCTCTCGCTCTCTATGCCAGTGTGTTATCCAATGCGCTATCGGGTTGCTCACAACGTAGAATGATTGGTTAGTTGCTGTGAAACGACTTGAGTCATAACATAGATGATTACCAGCGTCGCCCTCCTCCTTTCTCCAGGCTTCGGACTGGCACAACCAAAAGGTAGGGCAGTGGCAGAGGTCAAATGGCTTCTATGATTTATCATTGTTTAGCTGAACCTTGCAGATTCCAGCCGTTGACATCGACCCCACCTTACATTGAATTTGTAGAAGCGTTTTTTTTATCTGAAGATAAAATGCAAGTGATGAATTTATAAGTTCAATCGAAGTCGTTTTAAAGGTGTTTAAGAAGAGAAATAGAATTGTCCAGCGTTAAACGCCATCTAGCAACTTCCCGAGCCGTTGATGTCGACCCGCTCACCTATAAAAATGCTAGGACACGATATTGATTAAATCCTGAGTGGCCGAGTGGGTTGGTAGCCCGCTGCCCACGCCGGCGGCCCGGGTTCGATTCCTGGTCGGTCGGTTTATCAGAGATTAATTTCTCGGATCTTTACTGCGTGGCTCGGTCGCAATATAAACGTGGAGTACGAGGTTGCTTTCTGCCTCCGACACTAATCATCTTTGATATGAAAAAGTGTCGTTAAGCAATTCTGAAGTATTGATTAAATGTCCAGCATATGGCGACAGGGTTTTGTTATTTCTTCTCTTTAGGTAATTTATTTAGCGCCACTCCATATAATCAGAGGCGCTCTCATCGCTAACCACAGTGATTTTAAAAGCCTTTTAGAATATTAATTTCAAGAGTAGCAAAACAGTCAATTTGAACATCGACCTCTCGGCTGAAATTCCAGCACGTTAACCACTAGACCGCAACGGAGGTTAAAACCCTTTCAGCTTGCCCATAAAATACGATGGCACCCAAATAGGTTGCTGACAACGTAGAATGAAGTGTTATCATTGTCTGACTGGGCCTTTCATATTCCAAGGCCAATGACGTCGACCTCGCCTCAAGTAAGCTGATTTTGAAACTAGCCACACAACGCGTCTGACGAATTTATGAGATCAATCGAAGGCGTATTAATGGTGTTTAAGGAGAGCATTGCATTGCCAAGGGGTTCAGGACATCAAGCATTCATAATTCAATTTTTTATAAACAGAAATTGACACAAATACTTTGCTGAACAGGAAGCCAATGTAAAAACGAATTAGGTCATTGAACTTCCCACTGACAGTGTACTCAATATTATAGCTACGTTGACTAGTGCCATGGCGGGATTTGAACCCCCGCGCTTTCTGCACCCTAACAACACTATAGAGCACTCAAATACAAAGTATAACGCAGGTTCACAACGGTCGGTAGCTGTTTATCGACACTTTGTCATAACAAAGATGACTAGCGCCGCCCCCTTGATTCTCCACGCTTCGGACTGGCACTGCCAAAGTGCGAGCAGAGGCGCAGTTGGAGTTTCATACCTTTCAATCATACCCATAAAAAATTGGAAGACACCCAAATGAGTTTCTAACTACGTTGAAGGAAACAATATCAATTGTTTTAGTTAGGCTGGAGAGAACTGGCGATAGCTAGTTTCTATTTTATGACACTATGTCACAACACAGATTAGCGTCGCCCTCCTCCTTTCTCCATGATTGGTACTGGCATACCGCAGGCAAATTAGTGGAGGATTAAAAATGTCGTACCCACAAAAATTTAATGACACCCAAATAGGCTGCTCACAACGTAGTATTTATACCAATACATAAGAGCTGTAATATGCCAAAAACCAATCTTTGTCGGCGGCAACGGCCTATGTTGTCATAAGCTGCCGTTAAACTGTGGATCCTATCCTTCTCATACCACTGTAACCTGTCGATAAACGCAACTGACGAATTTATAACTCCTATCGAAATCGTTTTAAAGGTGTCTAAGGAGAGCATTAATTTGTCCAGGGTTTAGCGCCATCTAGCGACCTCCTGAGCCACGTTCTTTCTTTACGTCATTTTTTTTAAATAAAAAGTAAATTTCATTAAAATATTGAAGACAAGGCTTGCAAGTATATTTTGAAAACTTTTCAAGGAGCACTTTCATTATATTCTGACAATTTCTCTCAAGTAATAAACGAAAAACTGTCAAACAATGCTGATGACTCCCAATTATTCATCTCTTTCTCTCCAAACAGCTTCTCCGACTCCATAGATCATTTTCTCCACGCGGTTACCAAAATCTCCTCCTGGATGACATTAAATCTCTTGTGCCCGAACCCCTCTAAAACTGATTCATACTTACGCGCCTGCGTGAGCAACTCAAGAAAATTCCAGATCTCTCTACTTCCATTGACCTTGACACGGTATCCACACACACATTCACAGCAAATACTCATGTCCGCAACCTAAGTGTGATTTCGACCAAAACCTTAACTTCTCCGATCACATCACCCATCTTTCCCGCTCTCGCATCATGCACATCCGCGACCTTCGCAGAATCCGCCCTGTACTCGACTTTAAAACGGCATAGAGCACTGCAACAGTCTTTTCCCGAACAACATCACCTAAATAAACCGCCTCCAAGCCATTCAGAATGTCCTCGCCCGTGCTGTCGCCAAAACCACAAACATCACCACATCACTCCTGCATGTCCTCAACTCACTCCACTGGATAAAAAAAATACTAGAACGAATAGAACACAAAGTCGTATCACTCACCAACAACACACTTCAATCCTCCAAGCCTAACCGCAAGTTGTTCACTTCGCTCAACGCGCTCCTCTTCCGCTATAAATACGTCAGTTGCGTTTTTTATCGATACATCTTTGCACAACTTTTTCTATCGATACTTTGTTCATTCGTCGATAGAGTGGTGATTAGTGTTTTGGACTATCAGTCATGAGGGGCCCGATAGCGCATTGGATAACATCTGGCACAGAGACCGAGAGGTACCGAGTTCAAGCCCCCGTTGGGCGGATATGCTTTGTAGGCTGCTATTAGCGCCGTTGTATTGCACGTTGTATTGCAGGCTGTCTGTTCTGTTAGTAGTTAAGATTTAAATTGCATAACATGTAAATGTACAGCGCAGTGCGTTTGTCAGGCGCTTATTAAAGAAAAGATTATTATTATTATTATTATTATTATTATTATTATTATTATTATTATTATTATTATTATTATTATTATTATTATTATTATTATTATTATTATTATATTATATTATTATTATTATTATTATTATTATTATTATTATTATTATTATTATTATTATTATTATTATTATTATTATTATTATTATTATTATAAGACAAATTTATTTCTTCATAAAGCCAACAAACTTATGTACAGACTGATCAAAAGTAACTGTTTTCAATATTGTTATAAGCTGTCATTCTCCTTGGCTACAGTGTTGTTGCAATCTGTGGTGCCTAAAACATTATTATTATTATTATTATTATGATTATTATTATTATTATTATTATTATTATTATTATTATTAGGTCGGGGTTCAAGGACAGCTGCTGCAGAAATTTGGTACGAAATTTCTGCTCCACTTGCGCCCCCTGGCCAACTCAGCTATATTGAGTAATGAGTACACGTCATCGGGAACATCAAGCAACTAATTGGTCGTATAACCTTTATGCTTAATTTTGTGTGCATTGGCTTCATGTTCAACAAAGGATGCGAGTCAAACCGGTGGGACCAATAGTTTATAAAACAATTAATTCTGGCCGATAGATGTCGTTAAACCCTTGACAATGCAATGCTTTCCTTAGACACCTTAAATACGCTTTCCATTGATTTTATAAATTCGTCAGTCGCGTTGTATCACTAACTAGAGTCACACTAATAGATATCCAACTAATTCTTCTATACGTTGTCAGCAACCCATTTGGGACCACCAAATTCTTATTAAAAGGTGTCGAACTGTCGATCTCCAGTTTACGTTAAGACGAATATGCGCCATGGTCTAGAGACTCTAGTGGTTAGCGTGCTGGACTGTCAACCCAAATATCGAGAGTTTAAATCCCTGCCAAGGAAGAAATTTCTTTCGAGATTTCTTCTCCACCTGCGGCCCGTATCAAAGCTGTTTCGAGTACACTTTCGGTGGAAAGGTCAGGTTGCGATGGAAAATGGCAAGCCGCCCTCGTATGACGAAACTAAGGAAATGATCATCCATATTCCACTGACTTTTCGTTAATCAACGAGGTCATCTGATTATCTTTCTCTGCTCAAACGTAGCACTAGAACTGATCTTTGTGAATGATCTTTCTTGGTTGCAGATTTTGGAACTCCCTCCCTCCAAGTGTTCGTTCTACTCAGTCGCTTGTGTCATTTCATTGTCAACTTAAGACTTAAAAAATTAGGATAGGATCCAAGGTTCACAGAAGTATTTGTGTCAAATTAAGGTTCGTAGTTGATAAAACATTGAACTCTAGACGCTTTATGTCGTGAAACCCTCGACAACGCTATGAACACTCTTTAAACACCTCTAATACGCTGTCGATCGATATTAGAAATATGTCAGTCGCGTTACATCGCTAGATATATTCCATACAGCAGTGCTCATACTACGTTGTCAGCAAGCATCGATATTATAACTTTGGTGTCAGCAACCTATTTGAGTGTGGTATATTATCGAAAGCTTGCGTTAAAACGGGATTGCGCTTTAGAGTAGCGGTTAGCGTACTGGACTATCAACTGCCTCCTTGTATCTATTCGTTCTGCGCAGCTCATTCGCATAGGCCTACATGTAATTTCATTGTCAACTTAAAACTTTTTAAAAATAGGATAAGATACAGTCTAACGACATCTTATGGCAATAAAGGCCGTTGATGTCGGCAGAAATTATTTTGAACAGTTCTCAGTTCTCACCGTTCGTTTGGCTTAATACAGCTCTATGTTATATAGCCTATCCACCATAGGCTGCCTCTCTGTCTTAGCGAACCGACCTTCCGGAAGTTGTCCTAATTGCCACTCGGTTTTGGTGCGCCATCCGTTGATGTCTGTGGCTTTGACACCAGCGCTATAAAAGTTGCTTACATCACGAAATGTTGCATAGTTCACGGAGTAGCCTGGAATTGGCTCGTTAGGAAGCAGTCTCCTTTATAATTATGGAGCATTTCATTTCTGACTCTCGTCTTGGGCAGACAAGGCAGTTAGCGCAGACGGTATTCGCTATGCGACTTTAGTAGCAGTTGCTGGGCGTTGCTAAGTTTAGCAGTTGCATGGGTTTGTCAAACAGGTGGTTGGTGATAGGGTTGTGTGAAAGACAGCCGGGCATTTCCTGGAATTTCGACTCTTAATTCAATAAAAACTACACAGAAATCCGCAATCATCCGCTTCTATAATGTGTTAGAAATTCTTCTAAGTCTGAAGACGCTGGAAAAACGACCGCTAACGAAGCGTTATCCAAGCGTTAACATGCGATTAACCAGTGCGGGAACCAGTTTATGCATAGCCGCTTAATTAAAACACTATCGATAGGCAGATGGTCAAGACCCAAAGGGTCAGGAAGCCATGCAGACGGCTAAGGTGGGTGTCGTTTATAGTTGAAACGGCGAGGGAGGGTAGGGGAGGAGGAATCGGGATAGGATTTTTGTGAAAGACCAGTTTTCAGTGTTGAATGAAAGACCCGTGGAGAGATAGCAAGAGGTGAGTTTTTGGTGAGTTCGTATAATGGACTATAATATAGATATCTCTCGTAATACTGGCGGGAATTTGTTCCAGAGAGGCCACTTGCAGATTTCAATGAAGAGGTGACGGAAGGGCGGAGGAGTGTACAGTTAGGGCAGAAGAGAAGCGAGTTTGGACGAAAACGTTGGACCGTGAACAACTGACGGGGATAGGAGGGCTGGGAGTATTGAAGTGTGTTGTAGGCGAGTGATAAAACTGTATGTTCTATTCGTTCAAATGTGTTCAACCATTGGAATGATTTTACTACAGGCATGATGTGGCGGTGTTTGGGGGTTTTGGTGACAGCGCGGGCAAGGGCATTCTGAATAGCTTGGAGGCGGTTTATTTGGGCGATATCCATGTTTAGGAAGAAAAACTGAACCTCCGTTATACATTGTATGCGGAGTGCAATATGGTGTAGTAGTAATAGTGCTGGATTATCAAATCCTCGACATTACAGATATTATCCATTTAATTTGTTTAGGTTCCACAGCCGTTGATGTCAACCTAACTTCACGTTCAATATTCGAGCGTAGCTTAATTAGCGATACTGACGAATTTATCAAAACGATCAACGGCGTATTAAAGGTGTCTAAAGACAGCATTGCATTGTCAAGGGTTTAGCGCCATCTAGCGGCCAGTGCTCAATGTCTAATAAACTATTAGCCCCAATTTGACACAAATCCTTTGCTGAATCGGAAGCCAATGCAAGAAAAACGCACAGAAGTAATACGATGACTTATAGTTCGCTTGATCTTCCCACTGACAATGTACTCGCTATAGATGCATTGGCTAGGGGGCGCAAGTGGCGCGGACAAATAGAAAAAAATCGACGCCATGATAGATATTTGAACCCCCGACCTCTCGGTTGACAGTCTAGCACTCTAACCACTACACCACAGCTCACCCCGCATAAGAGGAATAACGGAGGTTCGTACCTCTCCAACATTCCCACAAAACGCAATGACACCCAACTGTTACTCCGAATGATAGTACGAATTATTGGTTAGTTAAACGCAGTGCATTCCACGGCCGTTAACTTCTACCTCGCTTTACATTTCTAGTACGGATTTAAATTATGTATCGATAATACGCAACTGACGAATTTATATCGTCGATCGAAGGCGTATTGGAGGTGTTTAAAAGGAGCGTTAGTTTATTAAGCGTTTAACGCCATCTAACGACCTACAAAGCCGTAGAAGTCAACCTATCTATTTAAAATATTTAATCGGATTAGATACATATACAAATATACCTAGAGACATACACACATACAAATAAACATAGACATACACAAATACAGACAAACAGACATACACATATACAAACAAACAGACATACACAAATACAAACAAACATAGACATACACATATACAAACAGACATACACATATACAAACAGACATACACATATACAAACAAACAGACATACACACACGCATACAAACATAGAATGTGTACATACATACATACATACATACCAGAGTACATAAAACCATGTACATACACAAACACTTACATAAACATACAATTATACAAATCTTTGTGCAAGCATGCATGCGCACACATACACAAATACAAGCACAGGCACCGCGGTCCCAAAGGCATACGTACGTAAACACACACATCACAGACATACATACATAGAGACCTACTAACCTCTGCGAGGGGAAACGTTGTTGGGTTCAGAGAAAGGGCGAAGAGAATGGCCTGTGGTGGAATTCCTGATTAATTGGTAGCTAAACCACGATAGACACACAGAGACAGACGGACAGACACAGACAGACAAACATACAAACAGAGAGAGAGAGAGTCGGACAGACAGACACAGACAGACACAAACAGGCAAGCAGAGAGATAGAGTGGGACAGACAGACACAGACAGACACACAAGCAGAGAGAGAGTGGGACAGACAGACACAGACAGACACAAACAGACAAGCAGAGAGAGAGTGGGACAGACAGACACAGACAGACACAAACAGACAAGCAGAGAGAGAGTGGGACAGACAGACACAGACAGACAAACATACAAGCAGAGACAGAGTGGGACAGACAGACACAGACAGACAAACATACAAACAGATAAGCAGAGAGAGAGAGTGGGAGAGACAGACACAGAGAGACACACAAACAGACGCACAAACACAGACAGACAGACCAGGCACACACACAAAACTCGCACACATGCACAAAGAGACAGACAGACACAGACAGACACATATAAACACACACACACAGAGGGACACACAGATATAAGCTTATACATATCAAAGGATATTTCTGCGAAAACGCCATCGGTTAGAATAAAATGACTTTGTAACTCATCCGACCGTCTTCCTAATTGCTTTTCCATCTCCATCTCTTCCTCCTCCTCCTTTGCCTTCCCCTATTCCTCCTCCTGCCCTCATTTTATCCTCTCCTCCTACTCCTCTTCTTCCTCCTACCTATTCCTCCTGACCTCATTTTCTATTCTACTCCTAATCCTCCTCCTCTTCTTCCTCCTCCTTCATCTCTTTCTCCTCATCTTCTTGCTCCCAATCCTCATTTTCTCCTCACATCCTATTCCTCCTCATCTTATTTTTGTTCCTCCTCCTCCTCCTCCTCCTCCTTTTGTTCCTCCTATTCCTCCTCTTTCTCTCCTCCTCTTCCTCCTCCTCCTGCTTCCTATAACTCCTCCTCTTCCTCCTCTTCTTCTTCCTCCTCCTCCTCTTCCTCCTCCTCTTCTTCCTTCTCCTCCTGCTTCCTCTTTCCAGGCCATCGAGTACATTCTCGTGAATTCGTCAAGCGATGAACAACTAGGCTAAGGCCAAGGCTAGACAGACACAGGCACAGACAGAGACAGACACAGACAGACACAGACAGACAGAACGAGGGATTACCAGGCCACCAGGAGAGCCACACGGTCTGCCCACCACCGGGCGCCTGACAGGGTCAAGGCTTAACCACAAAGCGACATTGAACCTGCCAGGTTTTTATGGATCCAACGCCCGTTCCATGATACGATGCAGGTGGGGGTTAAGCATTCGGTTATATAGCGTGCGTTTCAACGACACCGCAAAGGGTTTTACAGGCGCTAAATCAATAGCCTCATACCTATCAAACACTGGCCTACGTACATATATTACACATTTGTAAGACTTAAATGCACACTTGCATTCATGGTTCATACCTGCATACTTTGTACATGCGTACATAGTACATACACTAACAAAAAGTATGATTAATTAAACTCTCGTTAAGCTGTCTGCCTGTTGGGTGAAAACTCCAGGTTAAAAATTCCGCCACACAGCAAGCTAAATTTTAAAACCTCGCCTCTCTCTGTCTCTGTCTCTGTCTTTCTCTGTCTGTCTGTCTCTCTCTCTCTCTCTCAGTGTTTGTCTCACTCCTGTTCTCTATGTATCTCCCTCTCTCCTTCTCTCCGTCCGTCTGTCTGTCTGTCTGTCTCTCTCAGTGTTTGTCTCACTCCTGTTCTCTATGTCTCTCCCTCTCTCCTTCTCTCCGTCCGTCTGTCTGTCTGTCTCTCTCTCTCTCTCAGTGTTTGTCTCACTCCTGTTCTCTATGTCTCTCCCTCTCTCCTTCTCTCCGTCCGTCCGTCTGTCTGTTTCTCTCACATGCTCTTTCTGTGTCTCACTTGCTCTGTCTGTCTCTCTCTCTCTCTGTGTCTGTGTCTCTGTATCTCTCTGTGTATGAATGTAGGCAACATTTTAAAAATTGACCAGAGTGGGATTCTTCAAATCGGGTAATTTATCTTTCGATTTGACCGAAACCTCCTGCCTTCTATTTGCAAAAATTACTTTGAACTCTCATCTCAGGTCCATTCGTACTTTACTAGAAACTCTAGCTTGTATCGCCGCGCCTATGCCCGCACAAACACACGTCTTTTCTCTATTTATCAAGTGGAGTAGCGATCTGGAAAAAACTCCTATAATAAAATACAGCCCGTAAAAACAAAGTTTTTTACTATATCCATCTAGTATCCTATAATGCGTCTTATGAAGCAGTTACCTCTACAAATATATAGTCCGCGTTCATTTTACAACATAGCGTCCGTTTAATGATGCAGCGCGCCCGTTTCTGTTGCAGCCAATGGCAACGCTGGCCAATGGCAACGCTGCGTTTCGGAAAAGGGGATTCCCAGATTCGAAAAGTTGAGTCCCCGATTCTATAAGCTAGCCTTTTTGGGGAGCTGAAATTTTGATAGAATGAAGTGTGTGCGAGGGCGAGTCTGTCTGCCAAGTTTCACGACGATTGAATGATTGTAAGTGATCGAACTAGTCGTCGCAAGATTTGACTTTTTAGCTGTGGCTCAATCAAGCAAACATTCAAGCAAGCAAACATTCAAGCAAGCAAGATTCCCGCAAGTTAAACTAGATGGATAATAAAATACAGCCAATAGTAAAAACAAAGTGTTTTACTATATCCATCTAGTATCCCATAATGCGTCTTATGAAGCAGTCACCTCTACAAATATATAGTCCGCGTTCATTACGTCGCCCGATATCTATATTTAGAACGTTCTAAATATAGATATCGATGGGAAAAGGTGATTCCCCGATTCGAAAAGTTTAGTCCCCGATTCTATAAGCTAGCCTTTTTTGGGGGAGGTGAAATTTTGATAGAATGAAGTGTGTGCGAGGGCGAGTCTATATGCCAAGTTTCACGACGATTGAATGATTGTAAGTGATCGAACTAGTCGTCGCAAGATTTGACAATTTAGCCTGTGACTCAAGCAAGCAAACATTCAAGCAAGCAAACATTCAAGCAAGCAAGATTCCCGCAAGTTAAACTAGATGGATAAAAATACGCTTATCCCCCAGCATATGGGTATTCAAAAACAAAATTAAGCACCTACCTCATAGAAGGTTCTGTACAAACGACCTTGTCCAACTTACTTCCTTCGCAATAATGTGCATTGTAGTATCTAAAGTCTACTTAGTTTTTAAGTATTTTTATTGTCATATAATTTATCGACTCAACAGTGTGTGAGCAAAAATTGTTTCAGTTTCACTTTCCTTGTTTCCTGTCACCAACTCTTCTTCTTTCTTAGTTGTGACCTACCTCAAGAACTTTCCTTATCTCTACATATAAATTGCTCAACGACTTCTAACTGTTTAAGAATTAAATTGACACAGTTCTTTGAATGTTTCTCCTTTCTTTTAACACAGTTATTTCAAACGTACAATCAAAGTTCTTATCAATACAGCTCAACTGTAACTTCTAACATACAGCTCTCTACTGCATTAAAACATCTACTACACTGTATAGTTCAAATTCACTTTCATCAGCAATTTCTAAGTTTGGATGGCATCGTTAAGATGCGTTGTCTGGAAAGTGCTTTGTTAATATCCTATTGAACTGAGTAGGCGTTAGGACTGCAGCGGGGGTGATTTGACAGACCATCGTAAAGAACGCTGACCTTTGCGTATCTCGTACATCTCACACTCTTTGTTTCCGCTTTTCTTGCTTTGCTAGAGGGAAGATTTCGGTAGAATCAGAAACGTCATTCTCATAGGTGGTTTGTTCTTTCGCTCACAGGTTTCCAGCTGCATGGACGGAGAAATAAGCCTTCCCAGAGCTTCTCATTTGAGGGCATGGATCGATCTCCTTGGTCGATCGTCCAGCAAAGGTCTGGTCGATCGGTAAATCGATCGCGATCGATTAGTTAGACTCCAAGAGAAACCTGAGGCCAGACCATCATTTCATTTATCTAATTTACATTACTTGTGAAAGTTCAGGCTAGGATAGATACAAACGTTGCATCCACAAGCAGAGGAGACTTGTCGACTGTTAATAGGTTTTGGCTTATACTCTATCAGTATATGGACAACCATATAATATGCAGTTATACGAATATAATAGCTTACACAAAGTACGCTGTACATAAAAGGTTCCGGGGTCGACCGCGCATAGATCGCCTAATAATCCAGCGCGATCGATTTTCAAATCGCCTTACATTTTCAAATGAGAAGCTCTGGCCTTCCCCATCTGCGAGACAGACACACACGTTCCTGATTCCTCTGAACTCTTATTTGGGTCACTACCATTCGTCACATTTACTAATTACCCACAGGTAAGGTAGGGCGAGGTCAGGTGAAGTAAGGTGTGGCAAGATCAGGTCAGGATAGGTTTATAAGGTAATTAAGGCAAGGTACATTAAGTTACTGTAAATAGGCCAGGTAAGGTAAGGTAAAGTGAGGCAAGGCCAAATAAGGTCAGGTAAGGTCAAGTGAGGTAAATTAAGGCATTTGGATCCTCTTCTTAGCCTCTTCTGAATACCCTGTAAGCAGCACGCAACAAATCTGTTTGTATACGTTTATGGTCTAAAGCAACCTCTGTCTGTCTGTCTCTTTGTCTCTGTATCTCTGTCTCTGTTTTTCTCTGTCTCTGTATCTCTCACTGTCTCTGTATCTAATAATAATAATAATCTTTTCTTTATTAAGCGCCTGACAAATGCACTGCGCTGTACATTTACATGTTATGCAATTTAAATCTTAACTACTAACAGAACAGACAGCCTGCAATACAACGGTGCTAATAGCAGCCTACAAAGCATATCCGCCCTACGGGACTCGAACTCGGTACCTCTCGCTCTCTACGCCATATGTTATCCAATGCGCTATCGGGCCCCCTCTGTATCTCTCTGTCTCTGTTTCTCTCTGTTTCTCTCTGTCTCTCAATTTATGTATGCAATATATTATTCTTCCTTACTCCTAATTTTACATCCCGGAAATTAACGCTTGCAGCTTTAGGAGCTTAAATGATTTATATAATACTGTATATATATATATCATGTATATATATATGCGTATATATATATGCGTATACATGCCTATATATGCGTATATATACATGCATGTATGTGCGTGCATATGTGTGTGCGTGCATGGGTCTGTACTCTGTACAGAAATACCGAAGAGTAGGACTAGGATTTTGCCTTGGCTCAACGCCGGGCATTTGCTGTGGTTGGCCCCTCTACTTGGAATGACCTTCCCCCTCACTAAGGGCTAAACTAATGACGAGTTTTCCTCTTTGGTCTCTCGTTCTTTAAAGACGTTTCTTTTACCACAGGGTTTCGTGCTGAGGGCGCCTCTGAATAGTTATTCTGAGAGAGGCGCCATATAAATCTTTAGATACGATACGATAAAATAAGTAAAGCTGACAGCATGCTCATCATGAACATCTTACTGGACGATCGTAGCCATCGCGACATTTGAATGCAGTCTATAGATATAAACTTCCGTAAATCTTAATAAAAGCAACACCTGTTCTCCGAATGAGAGTCTGTCAGACAACGTATAGCATAGCTACAACACAATATATTGAGAGCAGCGAACACCTTTTGTGGTGAACAATGACGCCGACCTTTCAGTCTCCAAGCTGGCACCTGCATGGTGAAACCACTTCGAGTAGGAAATGAATTCACTATAAGTACATGTAGAATTAATGGCGCACGCCGTTATAATTATGTCAGATCGCATTAGACACTGACTAGTTGGCAAGGCCACTCTAAGTTTCGAGTTTCTGTATATCCTATTTCAGAATTAACAGAGAACGTTTGCTATAAGATATGAAAGCGTTCCATCACTTCCATAGGAGTTATCTAGCGCCTCTTTAAGAAGTCTACGTGTGTTATTCCTTAGACCACAGTATTATATTATATTGTAGTTAACGACTGGATAATTTCTAAAAGGCCAGACATGCTTTGTAACTATATAATAAATTATGCGTTGAGTGGTAAAGGTGAGGAGACGTATTATAACTGGAAGGTGGTAGACAATGAACGTCAACATGAACATCAGTCATTTGCAGTCGAACAGCAGACGCCTGTCTCTGTCACCAGTCGTTTATAATCAGTCGGCTTTTATAAAAAAGAAGACGTAAATGAAGAAAGCATTTCGTGTCGCTTCATACAGAGCAACAAACAGAACCTGACATTTAATGTCTTCTTATGAGACGACGACAGAATATTAGACAGATCGCTTTTTAACGTCGACTGTGTGCGAATTGGAGAAATTCTCCGAGATAAAAGTCATGTAGTATGTTGGACTGTCATTGCATTATGCATGTTTGTATCGTAGCACATCTAATAATTTATAAAGCGCCTTTCGCAGAATAACTATTCAGAGCAGTGGCGTAACAGCCATATAACGAGGGTGGACAAAGTCCAGGGGCCCCCGAGGTCCAAAGGGCCCCCAAGCTTTTAAAACTGAAAAATTTCATGCACTTTTGTCCGTTTTTCTGTGACAATAATTATTAGGGAAAATGTCACATTATGACAATAATGCTTTCCAGTTACATGATGTAAAGAAAAGACATCTAGTGAATTTCATAACTTAAATATTGATGACTAAACACAACAAGAGTTTTAAGTGTTTTAGAAGACGTTTAGTCTGTTTTAAAACCACTGAAATTTAACTTGGAACATGCTTAATTTTCCATTTTAGCCCAATTTTCCTAGCTTCCTTTTAAAAGCTGTGATTGTGCACACTGAGACAGTAGGCCTACGATCATCCAAACCATTCCACAAGTCTACAGCTCTTGACGAATTTCTGTTCTAATGCTCCTTCAGCTTCTTAAATGTCGAAAGGACTTGAAAGACCAGGGGTGGCCAACCGTTTTGGCCTACGGGCCACTGTGATTGTTGGTAAGCACGCGGCGGGCTGCAAAATGTTTGTCCTCACAGCCTCGAAAGAAATACAAATGTTTATTTCATATTTTACAAGATGTATAAAAACAGGTACGACCGCATTTGGCCCGCGGGTTGGCCATCCCTGTGATAGACACATTTGTGAACAGAAAGCGAGAATAGTAAAATTCGTGAGGAACTACAGACTAGTCTACATGTTCACTACAGTACTGTGTAGGCAGTGCCACAGTAGCATCACTGGTGACTCTTTCAGCTAACTGTGCACTGTTTGGCTAACTGATGTAGATGTAATATATTCGTTCGTAATGACATTTAACATCAGAGAGCGCCTCAAGGCTACGTCAGGGCTGTAAAAGGCTTGGTTTTTTGTTTTTTGTGTTTTTAACCCAAAAAACCGCAAATTTTTTTACAAATTTAGAAATTATAAATGACAAAATTTGAGTCTCTTCAACTCTCTTGGCAAGTGTTGTATGGTCTTGGTTAATTTCGTTTAATGACATTCTAAGGATCTACTGTTCTAGTTAATTTCAATTATATGCATCTGATTAATTTGAACGGTATCAAGCCATGTTTATGAGTGTTATGGTCCGAAATAGGAAATCTTAAAAACAAAAAACAAAAACAAAATAAATAAAAAAAACAAAAAACTTTTCATTTTGAAAAAAACTTGTCTTTTTGCACCCCTGCTCTGAGCATATATCTTGAAATGGCGCTATATAAATGTTCAATTATATACGTACATACATACATACATAATGGGTAAGGGCCCCAAGCTTAGAGTGTCCAAGGGCCCCCGGCTAGGTTGTTACGCCACTGATTCAGAGGCGCTCCCAGCACGGAAGCCCCGGAGAAAAGAAACGCCTTTAAACAGCGAGAGACCGATGAGGAAAACAAGTCATTAGTTTAGCCTAAGTGAGGGGAGGGCCATCCCAAATGGAGGGACCCATCACAAGAAGTTGGTGCACTATAAACTTTCGGTCGTGTCGGTTAGGTACGCAGGCGTACGAGTTAGATTACGTTACTATACCATGATGCCATCCCGCGTTAAATTTCGAGGGCACCTGCATTCTCTGGCAGATCTCACATATGTTCCAAATCACCAACTCTTCTTCTTTCTTAGTTGTGACCTACCTCAAGAACTTTCCTTATCTCTACATATAAATTGCTCAACGACTTCTAACTGTTTAAGAATTAAATTGACACAGTTCTTTGAATGTTTCTCCTTTCTTTTAACACAGTTATTTCAAACGTACAATCAAAGTTCTTATCAATACAGCTCAACTGTAACTTCTAACATACAGCTCTCTACTGCATTAAAACATCTACTACACTGTATTGTTCAAATTCACTGTCATCAGCAGTTTCTAAGTTTGGCGCGCTAACTGCACGTGTAGAGAATCTATCGTCAGCCAAAGTTTAGGCTACTTTAGGCCAAGCGCCCACGAGCCGACAGCGCAACTAAGGCCTAAGACTAAAACGCTTAACAATCGATACACATTATATATATATCAACCTAAAGAACACCTGTGCTCATTATATATGCAAAACATTAGTTCACATTACCTCCTTCCCTTTCTTTGGATTGAGCAAATTAAACTTAAAAATTTGCGAAATCATCAGGTACTAAATTATGCAATAAACTTAATACTATATAATACAGTAAAATAAACAATCTTATAATCTAGATAAACAATCTGCTACAACATTTAATCGTCCTTTCTTATAATTAACTTCTACATCAAAAGTTTGCAGTGCTAAAGCCCAACGCACCAGTTTAGCAGACTTAGACATAGATTCAGTCAGATAAGTTAAAGGATTGTGATCGGTAAAGATGTGAACTTTAGATCCAATGATTATCTCTTTTAACTTATTTAGAGCCCAAACAATAGCATAGGCTTCTTTCTCCACAGTTGCCCATCTCTTCTGGGTGTCAGTCAACTTCTGACTTATAAATGACACAGGGCGTTCTATTCCCTTATCATCCATCTGCGTTAAAACAGCTCCTACTGCAAAATCACTACTATCGCAGTACAAATTAAAAGGTTTTCCAACATCAAAAACATATAAAACAACTTTAGAGCGTACAGCATCTTTAAGTAAATTAAATGCCTGTTGATGTCTATCAGTCCAATCAATCTTATCTGGAACATGTTTGCTTGTCAAATCAGATAGAGGCTTCGCAATCTGTGCAAAATCTTTGATAAACTGTCTATAGTAACCAAAAAATCCCAGCAATTGCTTAACTTGTTTCTTCGTTTCTGGGGTTTTCAAATTAATTAAACTTTCAATTCTATCTGGATTCATTTGAATCGTTCCAGAACCAACCACATGACCGATGAACTTTACCTCACTCTTACCAAAGATACATTTCTTTAAGTTCAGAGTAATGTTATGCAGTCTCATTTGCATTAAATATGCATCTAAATGCTGTAAATGAATCTTCCAATCATCTGAATGCACAGCAATGTCATCTACATAGGGCTCAGCAAATTCATTTATAGGCTGTAAAACCATGTTAATTGCTTTAACAAATGTTCTTCCTGAGTTGATCATCCCGAAAGGAACACGAGTAAACTCGTACAGTCCATTGTGAGTAACAAAAGCAGTTTTCCATTGATCAGTTTGCTTAACAGGACAAGTCCAGTAAGCACTTCGACAATCAAAAATCGAGATCACATTTGATTTTCCAACTTTGTGCAAAACGTCTTTTACAATCGGCATCGGATATTTACAATCCACAGTGAACGAGTTAATGTATCTGTAGTCGCAGGCAAGTCTCAGAGAACCGTCTTTCTTTTTAACAATTACCAACGGACTTGCCATTCTGCTCGAAGATGGTTTTATAATGTTGGCTTGAAGCATTTCTTTAATTTGTCGTTCAACTTCTGCTCGATAGATGAGTGGAATACGGTAAGCCATAAATTCTTTTTCACGAAATTCCGGTTTCAGTTCAATTTCATGTTCAACCAATGTACATAATCCAGGCTTTTCAGAAAATCGATCAGAATATTTGTTCAGTACTTCCAGCAATTGTTTTTGTTGAGTCAATGTTAAATGACTAATCTGTTCAGGATCAAGATTCAGTGAATTCTTTTCATCTTGCAAGTCATTCTTCGTCAGCAGTTCAACCACTGAACCAAAGTCTTCATCTTCTTCAACGATTAGTCCACAACTCATTGCTCTTGTAATGTACTTTCTGATTTTATTTGCGTGAATTATCTTTCGACAATCGTCACCCATATCAATCAAATAAGAGTACTTTGACCTTCGTTGTATGACAGTACATGGACCATGCCATCGTGAAATCAGTTTATTCGTTGAAGTCGGATATAACACAATGACTTTTTCACCCGGTTCAAATTCTTTATGTTTCGCTCTTTTGTTGTATTGATTCGTATACTGTAATTGCTTCTCTCGTGAATATGATTCTGCAAACAGTAATGCTTTTTCCATATTTGCTTTCATGTCTTTCAAGTACTTTTCTGGTTGGATTCCAATATGAGGTGGTAAATTAATTTCTCTTGTCCAACTTTCTTTTAGAATTGCCAGTGGTCCACGCGGAATCTTTCCATACACCAACATATAAGGAGCAATTCCAGTAGTTGCATTCGGTACTTCTCGTAATGCCCACACTGTAAACGGAATTACTTTGTGCCATTGCCTTGGATTGTCAACAATTACATGATGGATCATTTTCTTGAATGTTTGGTTCCATCTTTCTACTAATCCAGCTGCCTCTGGATGACCTGGCGTGTCAAATCTTGGACTACACCCCATTAAATTCAGAAATTCTCTTGTCAGACTCGCAGTAAAATTTGTTCCTTGGTCACTTGTGATCACTGAAGGTACACCAACGTTCATGAACAACTCCATCAAAGCATCACATACAGCTTTCGCAGTTAATGATTTCAACAGAAACACTGTAGGCCATCTTGTGCAAGAATCGACAATACATAAACAGTACTTGTGACCTGCAGCAGATGCTGGCTCGATTGGTCCTACACAATCCACCGTAATTCTTCTAAACGCCACATCTTCTCTTGGAATTGGAGTGATAGGAACCCTGTCCATCACCAAACTTCTTGCCTTTAATTGACATTTCTCACATGATTTGCAAAATTTCACTATATCTCTTCTCATCTTTGGCCACGTAAAAGACAACTTTATTCGTTCTCTAGTTTTCTCTTCTCCAAGATGTCCTCCAAATACTGATTCGTGAGCCAACTCCATCACTTTCATTCGTCGCTCTTTTGGTAACACCAATTGATATATCGTTTGCTCTAATATTCGATATCTCTTGTACAGTAAGCCATTTACCACGCAGAATTCAGATTCTTTATCTGGTGCTAACGTCCACCATGCTTTCAATGATTCATCTTGTCTCTGCTGTTCTTCGAATTTCTTTGCGTCTGCAATCTGCATCTGTTGTTCTTCGTCTTTCTCATTTTCTTCAAACAAATCTCCTATCGCCACATCACAATCATTATCCTCTTTCGTTTCATTTAGATTACCATTCTTGCATGCAGCCATCTCTTGTTCACTCATCTCTGCTGTTATACCGTCTTGCATTAAACTTTGTTGATCATCACTTTCGTTTTCCTCTTCGCTTGAACTTTCAGTTTCACTTTCCTCTTCGACTTCTATCACTTTCTTTCGCTGACTCTGCAATCTCGTCGTTACATTCGCTTGCACATCTCCTTGTATCATTTTCACTTGTGGCACGGCTTTAAGTTCTGCAATGATTTCTGGATGCAACAAGAATCTTTCTGTGCTTCCCATTTTTGCAATACTAGCACACATCAATGTCACATAAGGTGTAAGTGAACATTTGACTTTATGCGGAATTACCTCTTCTTCCACATCGTTACAACACAGCCTTACATCAACTTTCACTAACTTTGCAGGAATGGCATCTCCTGCCACGCATTGTAAGTTCACTTTTCCAATCTGCTCCACCTGCATGCCTTCCAGTAATTCTTCACTAATCACCGGAACCTCTGCTCCAGAATCAATCAGTGCTTTTACTTTTATTGGTTCTTTTCCTGCTGTTCCACGAATTTCTACCTCGACGTACTGTAATAACACTTTCTTTAATGTTGTACTTTCATCTTTTCCAGCCATTTCTTTCTGCATTCCATTGTGCAATAGAATTTCTTTCTGAATATCAGGTGAAAGGTGACATTTCATCACTGACTTTACTTCAGTTTCATTGTTCTGATGTTCTGTGGCTTGACTTTCAGAATTATCAACCACTTGAATTCGATTCACCCTCGAATTTTCTTGTTTTCCATAATTTGAGGTTGTAACAGGAACTGGACAGAATTTCATCAAATGCCTGTCTGATCCGCAGTTGTGACAACGTTTCACCACTGCACCTCGTTGTTCGATGCTTTCTTTTCTCTTATATGGAGTAAACGATGCATTGCCTTCTCTCGCGACAAACCTTGGTGGTGACTTGTTATATACCGGACGTTGTCTGGCCATCATCGATTCTCTATTCTCGTGAACAACCGGAGAATTTGGTTTCACTTCTGCACCTCTGAACTGATTTCCTGTTTCTTGATTGCTCTTCCAATGAAAACCAAAATTTGGAGTGAACTGTTGATTTCTTTTTACATTGGGTACAAAACCAAAACTTGTCTTATTCGGAATTGCCAAACCAATTCGATTATTAACATGAATGTCCGCTAGGTCTGCCACAACACTAGCTTCGTAACAATCAGTTCCTTCCTTCGACAATACAAACTGTAGTGGACCTGGTGGTAGTGATTCTTTCAACTTATCCGCCACTAACAAATCAAACAGCTTCTCAAAATTCTTATCCACTTTGCGACTTTTCACATAATAGTTCAACAAGTTCTTCAGCCTTGCTGTAAACATTGTATACGTTTCTTCAGCTGTCTTCTTCGCATCAATAAACTTCGATCTGTACTCTCTCGGTGTCAACTTGAATTCTTTTAACAAGTGCTGTTTCACGACCTGATAATCGTCTAAATCATCGAATGACAATCTGTTTAGAACAGTTCTAGCTTTCGGAGTCATCAATGGCAATAGTAACTTCACCCAGAATTGTTCTTGCACGTTGAAACTACGAAACGCATTCTCAACCGTTTCGAAATATAATGGCACCTCCATCATATCGTTTGGCATTTTAGGTAACACGTGTTTCATGGCATCACCAATTTTCTTTATTTTCGAAACCATCGTTTCACTTTCTTCCTGTTTCCTTTTCTGTTCTTCTCGTTCTTCTTGCCTTCTTTGTTCTTGTGCTTCTCTATTTTGTTTCTCCTCTTTGAGTTGTGCTTCTTTTAATGCTATTTTTTGTTGTTCCAACTTTAAACGTTCTTGTCTTTCCGCTTCCGCCTTCTCCATGCTTTCTTTCTGTAATTTCAGTTCTTCTTGTCTAACCTCTTCTGCTCGCTCCAACTCTGAAATTCGCACTTTTTCCTTTTCTTCTTCACGTAGTCTCTTCTCTTCAATCTGTTGCTGACGTATCTCTTCGTCACTTTTCCGCGCCCTTTCAAATTCAATCATCTGCTCTAATCTTCTCCTTTCAGCATCTTCTCTATCTTTTCTCAATTGCTCTAATTGAATTTCAAATTGCTGCCTTTGCAATTCTTCTTTCTCTCTTTGAAGACGTAATTCTTCCTGTCGTACATTTTCTGCTTTCTCTTCTTTTTCTCTCTGAAGACGTTCTGCCTTCTCTTCCTTTTCTCTCTGAAGACGTAATTCTTCCTGTCTCATTCTCTTTCTCTTCTTTCTCTCTCTGAAGACGTTCTGCCTTCTCTTCTTTCTCTTTCTCTCTCTGACTTTCTTTCTCGTCTTGACTCTTCTTCTTCTCTTCGTTTCTCTTCTTGTCTTCTTTCTCTTCTTGTCTTGTCATCATCATCCACTGCATCATCATCTCCATAGACATAAGTCCAGGCGGTTTTTCAATAACCTTTTCCACAGCACCGCCGACAGCACCTTCTTCTTCTGCTTCTTCTTTAAGCCAGACTTCAGCTAGCGCTTCTAACATGTCTTCACGTGACATATCTTCCAGTTTCTCTTCTTCAAAACCAGCCTTTAACAAGCGCTGTTTTAATCTTTCAGAAGACATCTTCTTCAGTTCTGCTTGTTTCTTGACACTTAATTTCTCCATCTTACTTCTTTACTTCAGTGCTGTCCTTTCTGGAAAACACGAGTTTTCTTTTGTGTTTGAAGTATTGGGGATTGTTCTTTGTTTGATAACAACAAACTTTTATACCTTTGTCGTTGAGGCTTTCGTTGTCGTAGATTTACCAATGATTCAAATGCGTATTCACCAGTCGACGTTGTTTCGAATCCCAGACGTTGTTTCGAATCCCAGACGTTGTTTCGAATCCCAGACGTTGTTTCGAATCCCAGACGTTGTTTCCAGACGTTGTTTCGAATCCCAGACGTTGTTTCGAATCCCACGTTGTTTCAATTCCACCGCTGCTGCCACCAAATATGTCACCAACTCTTTTCTTTCTTAGTTGTGACCTACCTCAAGAACTTTCCTTATCTCTACATATAAATTGCTCAACGACTTCTAACTGTTTAAGAATTAAATTGACACAGTTCTTTGAATGTTTCTCCTTTCTTTTAACACAGTTATTTCAAACGTACAATCAAAGTTCTTATCAATACAGCTCAACTGTAACTTCTAACATACAGCTCTCTACTGCATTAAAACATCTACTACACTGTATAGTTCAAATTCACTTTCATCAGCAATTTCTAAGTTTGGCGCGCTAACTGCACGTGTAGAGAATCTATCGTCAGCCAAAGTTTAGGCTACTTTAGGCCAAGCGCCCACGAGCCGACAGCGCAACTAAGGCCTAAGACTAAAACGCTTAACAATCGAATACACATTATATATATATCAACCTAAGGAACACCTGTGCTCATTATATATGCAAAACATTAGTTCAGTCCCTACTTAGCTGGATTATGCCTTTAGGGTCTCCTTCTTTGTAGCCGAGTTGCAATTATATGTAAGCCTGATTTGGCCGCAAAATAAACCATTTTAATTGATTGATTGATTGATTTAAAATCTCTCTGTCTCTGTCTGTCTGTCTGTCTGTCTGTCTGTCTGTCTGTCTGTCTGTCTGTCTGTCTGTCTGTCTGTCTGTCTCTCTCTTTCTCTCGCTCTCTCTCTCTGCCCTGTCTCTCTTTGTATTTATGGATAGGAGGAGGAGGAGGTGCAGCAGGAGAATGAGGATGAAAAGCATATAGGAGGAAAAGAATAAGGAGGGGGAAAAGGAGGAGAAAGAGGATGAAAGGTGTTGTGATCGTATCGTTCATTAAATATGAGTAATAATATTTTTGTTCCAAAACGTGAGAAATCAAATGTTTTCAGAGATCACTCAGTTTATTTATCTTGAACCAGCGTTCCGGAAACGCAAGAAGCAAGGATTAGCAATCCCCAGAGGGCGCACTCTACCAGACTATCTATCAGAGGTTAGCAACATACGGCCCCCGTCATGTCTCTTATATTAGCATTGTACCATGGCTCTTGGGAACCTTTAACCATTTCATGTATTTTTTAAAACTGAAAATACTTTAAACATATTTTGTTTTTATTGTAGTGTAGGACGTAGGTTAACTCTACTCTGTCAGTGCCAGTCCCAAGCCTGGATTAAGGAGGAGGGCGAAGCTAATGATCTTTGTAATCACACAGTGTTGTTAAACTGAAACTACTACTTCCGTTGCAATAAATATATAATTAAATGCGTTTCATCGCCAATGTGAAACACACTCAGTGCCACTTGTCATTGGGGAGGTCAAGAGAGCAAATTCGTCTTATAACCCTTATGCGAAATTGTTTACGTTAGCTTCCTTCTGCAAAGAATTTGAACTCTGGTCGCCAGATGGCGTTAACGGTGAACAAAGCGGTTCTCTCCTTAGACACCTTTAATACGTTTCGATCGATCTTATAAATTCTATCGCCAGATTTGCAGGAATTGTTCAGAGATTGTAATGTGAGGTCGACGTCAATGGCCTTGGAATGCGCAAGTTTCAGGCTTTCAGCGAAACAATTGGAATAGTACATACAACGTTGTCAGCAACTATTTATGGTTTATAGTTCATACTAGGTTATTAGCAACCCATTTCGGTTCCATCGTATTTGCTTGGGTATTCTGAACGGGTATTAACCTCCGTTTTACCTTGTAACCCGGGTGCACTATTGTGCAGTGGTTAACTTGCTGGAATATGTAACCATCAGAATAAAACTGAGAACTGTAGGTGTTAGGATAATTAGGTTTTCATCATAAAAATTACCTCTATTTACTTAAACCGTTATTCTGTAATATTTAGTTTGAATAAAGTTAACATTGTCTGATTTTCTAGGGCAAATGAATCTGCAAATATTACCCCGCGATTGGTATTATACTGCCCCTGAGCTGCCCTTAAAATCTTAAGGCAGCCCTCTGTTAACAAAAGTTGCCCGTGTCTGATCTATATGCCTGAAGATAGAGTAGGCCTACATATTGTCAGAGTCCCCATCGAAAGGGAATCGGGGGGGGGGGGCGGAGGAGAAACAGAAGAAAGAGGAGAAGAAGGAAGCTGAGAAAGAGGAAGATATAGAAGGGGTGGAGGAGGAAACAGGATGAGAAAGAGACAGACAGAGGAAATGGAGGGAAAGGAGGACAACGAGACAAAGAGAAAAAAGAGAGCAACCAAAAACTGCAAAGCAATGTGTGGCAAGTTTTTTCTTCCGCCTCTCTTTCTGTCTCTCTGTCTCTCTCCCTGTGTATGTCTCTGTCTCTGTTTCTCTTTCTCTCCCTGTCTCTCTGTTTATCTCTCTGTTTATCTCTCTTTTTTTCTCTCTGTCTCTCTATCTCTCTCTCTCTCTCTGTCTCTCTCTCTCTCTGACTCTCTGTCTCCCTCTCACTGTCTGGCAGTCTCTCTCTGTCTATGTCTCTGTGTCTGTCGCCGTCTCTCTTTATTTCTCTATCCTTTCCCTCCAAATCTCTCCCTTTGACAAACTCTGTTCAGCTGTTTTATTCCTCCACAGTCAGAATTGGGTAAAAAGTGGCAGCAACTGCTGGCGTCAGATGCCAAAACAAGGCAACCGGATGCCATTAGCTCCATCTCTCTTTGTCTCTCTCTCTCTCTCTCTCTCTCTCTCTCTCTCTCTCTCTCTCTCTCTCTCTCTCTCTCTCTCTCTCTCTCTCTCTCTCTCTCTCTCTCTCTCTCTCTTGTCTCTCTCTCTTTGTCTCTCTGTCTTTGTCTCTCACATTCACTCTCACGTTTCGCAGCATCAGCAAGTAGGCCGCTGACATCAGCTATAGACTCACGTTTACACCAATTGTTGCGAAGTTTACACCGACTGTTATCAAGTTTACACCAATTGTAACAGAATGTACACCGACTGATGGGTCAAGTGCCTCTTTCATTGTCTCAAGACCACTTTCTTTTCTCTGGGTCTCTCCCCTTCAAAAACGGCTACTGTATAGAATATTGAGCTAGTCCGTAACTCACAATTTGCTCAGTGCCATCGATTGATGCTTAGTCATTATATAGTGGCGCTTAATAAATACGCAATGATGATGATGACGACGACGACGACGACGACGACGACAACAATAATAACAATAATAACAATAATAACAATAATAACAATAACAATAATAATAGTAATAGTAATGGTAATGGTAATGGTAATAAGCTGACCTGTGGATCGTGTGCCAGTTCTTCATCGTACTTGAGACTTGGTTCAGTTGATCTCTTGGAAACTCTTCTGTGTCGAAACAGATAGTAGTCGTCCAGGATCTGAAATTCAAGCAACATAATCATAACCACAGATATTCATACAGAACCTTCTGCAAGTTGCCCAAATGCACCACACAAACATAGGGTAATGGTTGGGGTGAAGGTAGAATAACATTGTAATACACAGACACAAAGAAAAGAAGGAAGCGAGCTCAATACCCGTCAGCCCAACAGCTGCCATCACTTATTAACCAATTCTGAGGTTGACTCAGCCTTCTACTCCCTAGGGGTGACTGTAAAATGAGCCGGAGGACAGATGAGCGCCTTGCAGGCTGCCATACAGTTAAATTCGACTCCTGCTAAACTCTTTATCATCTGTTACTACTTTATCATGTAATCTTACAAATTACAATGTTAAAGGTAAAACAATTTACAATGGTAATTGTAACAACTTTTATAACGATAAGTGTAACACTATTTACAATGTTAATGGTAAAACAATTTACAATGGTAATTGTAACAACTTTTATAATGATAAGTGTAACACTATTTACAATGTTAATGGTAAAACAATTTACAATGGTAATTCTAACAACTTTTATAAGGATAAGTGTAACACTATTTACAATGTTAATGGTAAAACAATTTACAATGGTAATTGTAACATCATTTACAATGGTAAGTGTAACACTATTTATTATGGTAATAGTGACATCATGTACAATGATAATAATTGTAACACCATTTATAATGGTAATTGTAACACCATTTACAATGGTAATGGTAAAACAACTGTTTGCAAAGTTAATGGTAGCACATTGTTTGCCGAGGTTAACATGCTTGTCTACCGCTCTCTATACAGACATTATTCAGACGCAGGTGGATAAAAGGTTAGGGTTACGATCCTGAGGTCAAAAGTTCATTAGCTAAAGCACAAACACAACCTCAAAAACAGGAAAACCGTTACTTATGGGTGGCATCGTAGCTTGACAACGCGTTGTTCACACTGTCCAACTCAGTTGCTACCACAGTTGTCTCCACCCATTACCCGTGGCGCTTTGGATAACATCTGGCACAGAGACCGAGAGGTACCAAGTTCGAGCCCCCGTTGGGCGGATTTGCTTTGTAGGCTGCTATTAGCGCCGTTGTATTACATGGCTGTCTGTTCTGTTAGTAGTTAAGATTTCAATTGCATAACATGTAAATGTACAGCGCAGTGCGTTTGTCAGGCGCTTATTAAAGAAAAGATATTATTATTATTAATTTACTTGTAAACATCTTTCAAATCGCTTACACACAGTGCGACCACTCTTCATTTACTGAAATCCCAAGGTCTTGCCAGAAAAATCCCAAGATTGGCCAAAAGTGTACAAAAACATCCAAAGTTACAGAAAAGGAAAAGTTGTGCTGAAATATGAAATGCATTTTAGCATTCACAATAATTCACAAAAATGCCTAGCTAGGAACTGCCAAAGAAAAAAAACTGAGCATAACATTGAGTTAACAAATTACGATGTTTACAAATAACGATAATAATAAACGTCTTTCAGAGCGAGTTTTTTTTCTAATCTCATATGATGCCACTGTTGAAAAGTACAGTAAAAACTAGTCTGTAGACCTTAGAAAAATCCCAAGATTGCTATGCAAAATCCCCAGATCCCAAGTCGACCCTCTAAAATCCAAAGATCTTGGGAAATATCCCAAGGAGTGGTCACACTGCTTACACACCATCGGTAAGACAGTGTTTAACTGCAGTATGACCAGAGCCTCCGTAGTCGAGTTCACCTTAATTACCCAATTAGCGTATCAGCCTGCGACCAAACCCAGTTGCTGAATTTATACCATTGCACAGAGCGTGTTAGAGGTGTCTAACGAGAACATCGATTTATCCTGTGTACAGCGACATCTTACGACTACCAGGACCGTTGACGTTGTACTTACCTTATCAGAATACTGTAATTTTGTGTGCATTAGACACCGGCGCTCTAGAAGTTACTATATATTTAACAATAACACTAAGGCTCCTTAGGAGAGATCAGTAGTCCCCTTCAAGTTCTCTGCCCTTGGCTGGTTCAAACGTCCAAAGGCACCACTCCCTCTCGATGCTTGGCTCCTTCCTTCATTTTCCTTTGTCCAGCAGCATCCACCATACTAGATCTTCCTCTCCTTCTCTTCCCTCCGTTCCTCCCTCTATGATAGTGGCCCAGCCCCTGGGGACCTTTGAACAGGCCCTTTACATCTCTTTTACATTCGCATTGTAGTTCTCAATTATGAATACCCTCTCACAATGTGACCAATCCACTTCCTCTGTCTATTTCTTATAGCTGCCATTAGAGATCAGACAAGGGGTGCACGATAGTCCAGTGGTTAGAGCCCTAGACTGTCAAGCGAGAGTTTGGGGGTTGAAATCCTTGCCAGGACAGAAATTTGTGTTGAGATTTCTACTACACCCGCAATCCTAGTCAACTCAGCTATAATAAGTACACTGTCGGTGGGAAGATGAGACGGCGAGGGAGGTCCATTGACCCTTGGTCACTGGACACCCGCCCTCATATGCCGGGGCTACAAAAAAATGAAGTCGCTAACACTTCACACTCATGGCTGCCTTTCGTTGTTAGCTTCAAAGAGACTGCTCTTCTTCTTCTTCTTCTGTTTGGCTACCAGAGCCTTTGTTGGCGACTTTTCCTTAGCAACCCACCTAGAAGGAAACCGTCAACTAAATGCAGTTTCTGTATTTATATCGTCGGTTGAGAGCGTTTTAAAGGTGTCTAACGAGACCATAGCAATTCTCAGTGTTTAGCGACATCTTACGACTTACATCTTACGACTTACGTCTTACGTCTACCAGGGCCGATGACGTCGACCTTACCAGAGCAGAGAATTTGATATCTGCCTTACGCAGCCTCTCTGTCTTAGTGGACTGATCTTCTGGATGTTGGTGTCACCTGATAATGGCTTGGTTTTGGTGTGCCATCGGTTGATGCTTTGTGCATTAGACACAGGCGCTATAGAAGTCACAATTACATCAACGATTTCCAGCGTAGCATCATGCTGTCTCCTAGGCTTGACCTCCCCGGATTCTGACCTGGCAACGAAACGGACCAAACAACCAGTTGCTCACTGTTAAGTACCCTTTGTATACAGGTAAATATCATTTACCCACTTGCACTAGTACTCAGCTCACTGTTAAGAACCCTTCGTATACTGGCAAATACCATTTACCCACAAGCCCTAGTACCCTTTGCCCACTGTTAAGTACCATTTACTCACTGGTAAGTATTCTTTGCACACTGCCAAGTACCCTTTGCACACTGCCAAGTGTCCTTTGCACACTTGCACTTTACCCTTTACGCACTGGTAAGTACACGTCTCAGACATAAAGTAGGCCAAGCATGGAACCAGCGTTCCTAGAAAGAAAGCGACACCTGCCGGAGGATGTTGCACAACTCGCACAGCGGAGAACCAGTATTTCCGGCTAAAATGGCGCTTATAGCTGCATCGTAAAATGCGCTCCACGCAGCGTTAATACGGCGATTACACGGAGCGCAGTACAGCGAACGCAATTGAACGTCTCTAAAACCCTCGTAAAAACAACCGCAGGAACTAAACACGCATAAAGCAGACTCATTTAACGACTAAAGTAATCCCCGTACCCCGTGTAATTTTCCCACTGACGCCTTTATGGTTCTTTGATGTGGATATATACGATAGAACGCGGTGCAACTCCGAAATACGCAGAATGGCATTGTTAACACAAAACAACTGACGATATATAATTATATCGCTTCCTAAGAATCGAATGCGATTCTATATATTTTGGATCTTATATTTTCGTTTTATTTCGTTTGTATGTCTCGTATTACATTTTTTTTTATTTTTGGCAGCGATATTTTAATATTTTATATTTTCGTTTTAGTTCATTTCAATCTCGCTTTATATTTTTGTACTTTTAGCTGCGATATTTTAATTTTTGACATTATCGTTTTATTTCAATTTTACCTCGTTTTATATTTTTTTTTTCGCTGCGATATTTAGAGATTTCTGACCAATGTTCAACCTCCTTTGAAAGAAAATCCTGTTCAACTGCTTGAGATACCGAGGAATAATAATTATTATATTAGGAACGTTCCTGTCGAGATGCTATTCTCCAGGAGAATGAACTATAACCTGAGAAGGGTTGCTGTAACCGGTTACCTAATAAAAGTCGTTACGCTTAATCAAAACCAATTAAATTTTGTACTTTAAAATCACTCAACATTAGGTATTAAACCAGTTGAAACTTTCATTCTAACCTAACGCTATCTAAAATCTATCTAAGCTATCTATAATATAATCTAACCTAACCCAGCCTTATCCAATCTAACCTTATATAATCCAACCCAATACATAATATGTAGATGATCGCTTCGAGCAAATCGAACTCAACAATCGCAATTCACTTCAAACCGCACAAATCGGTGAAACATTTCACAGCCCAATTTAAAATAAACATTAAAGCGTTTACTAATTCACCCTTGAAGTCAATTGCAGAAATTGGAGAAAGAGGAAGAGAACGGAGAAGGAAAGGAGGAAGACGAGGATTAAGAGCAGTAGGAGGAAGAGCAGGAAGAAGAGCAGGAGGAGAAAGAGCAGCCAGAAGAGGAGGAGGAAAAGGAGGAAGAAAAGGAGGAGAAAAAGGAGGAAGAAGAGAAGAAGAGGACGAGTAAAACGAGGAAGGAGAGGCGGAATAGAAACAGGATGAAGGAGGAGAGAAGGAGGAAGACCTGGAAGAGCAGGCAGATGAGCACAAGGAAAAGAAGGAAGGAGAATGGGATCATGGAGGGAAGGAGGAGGAAGATGAAAAACAGGTGGAGGAAAATGAGGAAGAAGAGGTGGAAGGAAGAGAGGAGGAAGATCAAGAAGAGGAGGAGCAAAAAGGAGGGAGAGCGGAGTAAGAAGAGGAATAAGGAGGAGAGAAGGGAGGAGGACGGAGATGATAAGGAGGAAGAAGAGGAGGATTAAGAGCACGAGGATGAAGAGCACGAGGAGGCAGAGGACGAAGGAGAAGAGGAGTAGCAGGAGAAGAGGAGTAGCAGTGACGCAATCAGTGAGTCATCTCTCGTACAGGTCATCTGAATGATCGTCCCAGATGACACATCGATTCAGACGACACTAGGATAAAAACGCCAACGTCCCCGACGCCCCTCAGCCCCCCTCTGCAGCCAACCGAAGCAACAGATTCATCATCATATTCAGCCATAAAGGCCAATCACAACAACAGCATCAACAACGCTCTCATGACGACGACCAGAACCAACAACCAACACCAACAGTCGTAACCTCCTCCCCTCTTATTCCCCCTCCTCCTTCTCCTCCTAATCTCCTCCTCATCCACATCATCCTTCTCCTTCTCCTCCTCCTCCTCTTCATCTATCTAATCCCATCTTCCTCCTCCTCCACATCATCCTTCTCCTTCTCCTCTTTTCCTCCTCCTCCTCCTCTTCATCTATCTCATCCCCTCTTCCTTCTCCTCCACACCATTTTCTTCCTCCTCCTCCTCCTCTTTTCCTCCTCCTCATCCGCATCTTCCTCATCGCCTCTTTATCATCATCATCATCTTCCTCCTCCTCCTCCTCCTCATCATCATCCTCCTCTTTCATGTCTCACTTCATCAGTCGCCCCTCACCCTTTGCTTCCTCCTTCGCCTTACCTAACACTTTAGTTATTATCCTCCTCCACTTTCTCCTCTTCTTCCTCCGCTTCTCTCTCTCTCATTATTCTTCCCACTCCGATTCCTCCTCAACCGTTTCTTTATCCCCTCTTTCTCTGCACCCATCCCTTCATCCTCCTCCTCCTCCTGTACATATTCCTTCAACTCCCATTCCTCCTCTTCTTTGTCCTCCGCATCCTCGGATACTTCCTATTCATCCTCCCTCTTGCTGTTCTTAATCCTCCTTATCCTCCTCCTCCTTTTCTCTATCCTCTTCATTCTCCGCCTTCTCCTTCTCCGTTTCAGCCATTCCTCTTCCTTCTCTTTCATCTCCTCCTCCTCTTCTTCTTCCTCCTCGTCCTCCCCCTCCTCCTTTTCTCTATCCTCTTCGTTCTCCTCCACCTTTCCTCCACCTCCTCCTCTTCTTCCTCCTCTTCTCCGTTGACCTACTCATTCTCCTCCTCCGTAACTCACTCATGAAGCTCGTTAAGCGCTAATAGCGATATATACGATTGCTCTCTTGGAAAAGATACGTTAGCGCGGCCCCTCTGCTAATGGATGACTCCGACCGTCGTGGGCGATCTCCTCTGCCCTCCACCACACCCCACACCCCACCCCTTCCACTCTCGGCATGTACCATCCCCCCTTCGTCTCCTCACCCCTCCCACCACACGTACGTCACGTGAAACGGTCGCACCGCCTTTCAACCCTCACGTGGCCTGTGTCTTATTTGGGGATGGCAGGGCCTTTCAAGAAACTCACGATGGAGCTACTACGATTCGGCTTCCGTTAGGAGTGCGTCGTGTGAGGTTGGATGCATACATAGGGCATTTTGCAAGGAGGAGGAGGAGGAGGAGGAGGAGGAGGAGGAGGAGGAGGAGGAGGAGGAGGAGGAGAAACAGAAACAGAAACAGAAACAGAAAGCGGAGAAGAAAGAGAAAGAGGAGGAGGAGGAGGAAGAGGAGGAAGAGGAGGAGGAAGAGGAGGAAGAGGAGGAGGAAGAGGAGGAGGAGGAGGAGGAGGAGGAAGTAGAGAAGAAAACAGAGAATGAAGAGGAGAAAGAAGAGAAGGCGGAGAAACGCGGAGGAGGCGCTAGAAAAGCAAGATAAAGAAGAGGAGAAAGAAGAGAAGAAAGAAGGAGGAGGAAAAAGAAGAGTAGGAGAAAGAAGCAGGAGGCGAAAAGGGGGAAGAGGAGGAAGAAGAGGAGGAGGAGAATAAATAATAGAATGCGGAAGTAGAGAAAGTAGAGGGGGAGAAAAAGGAGCAAGAAGAAGAAGAGGAAGAAGAGGAGGAAAAAGAGTGAGGAGGATTTCCTTATACACCAGACTTAAATCACAGTCCGCTCCGTAAATGACCGAAAAGTCCCTACAAACAAAAAAGAGCTGTAATATGCCAAAAACTAATCTTTGTCGGCGGCAACGGCCTATGTTGTCATAAGCTGCCGTTAAACTATGGATCCATCCATACAAATAAAAATCGGCCATGGCCGTACACTCGGGTGGTGCCAGTCCGAAGGTATGGTAAAGGAGGGGTCGATGCTAATAATCTCTTGTGCGACAGAAATTGCACCCAAAGAAGTTAATGATAAGTAAGATGTCGCTAGCCAATAAATGACAGAGTGGTCGTCTTAGATACCTTTGAAACGCTTCCTTCACACTCTATAACTTCAGCATATGCGTGTAATTTTGTAAATGGATGTTTTAGTGTTTTTTTAATGCAACTAGTTTTATATCTTACTCAAATCTGTAAATATTTAATTACTCTTTTACTAATACATTGTTATTATGCAATTACATGTATGTACTGTGTTGCAATTTTGGTTGCAATGCTGGTTACCATATTATTATTATTCAACTTTGGTTTTTCAATAATACATATTACATGTGGTGTGGTTTGGTTATTATATCACAGTAGATATTATGTTGCATAATACTGCAGTACTGTGTTGCAATGCAGATTATTGAAATATTCATAAACTACTTCTTATCAACTGTTGATTATTGAATATGTTATGTCAAAATAACAAGAACTGATGTGAGAAAATTTTAAATATTACCTATTGGTAAATGAATTTCTGTTATTACCATATTATTGTTATTCAACTTTGGTTCCTCAATATAAGATATGATTTGGTTTGGTTACTGCATTACAATAGCTACTATGTTGCATAATATTCAGTAATGTGTTATAATAAGAGATCTGTGATTATAATTTTAATGTATTGAAACTATACTTTAAACAATTATTATAATACATGTATGCTATGTTATTGAATGAACTTTTATTACATATATAGTATGTTAGATACATGAACAGTTTAAAAGAGTACTTAGTAAATTTTGTATATGGATCAATTGCTGCATAGTTACATAACATTGTTTAATTTGCATGGAATCTTTTGTCAGAATATAGAAATCATAGACAGAATAAGATGAACTACCTTATGTTACAAAAATATTGAATATAGTGAAATTGTAAAGCTCTGTTTGATACATTTGATGGTGTCATACGGATGCTATAAGTTTCTTGTAATCATTGAATTGTATCTTTCCTGTATTGTCGTCAACGGCCTTTGATGTCATAGGACGACGTTAAACGTTGGATTAAATAAAATAATCGCTACAATCCGGCACCTGTTGTACCAACAGTGGTGTAAGGTCGACGTGAACGGCCCTTGGCGGCCACAAAATGGAGATAAACAATGGAAAACTGCATACCATCGAGTGGTGCCAGTCCATAGCCTTGGTTAAAGGAGGAGGACGACGCTGATCACTTCAGCTGTTGACAGTATCATTAAACTACGAATACACTAATACCCTTTCAGCACGCCCAGAAAATCTCGGCCACTGCACTATACTCGGTTGGTGCCAGTCTGAAGTCTGGATTATTAAGGTGGGCGACTACTTATCTCTCTTATGAAGCTACGTCGTTATTCCTTAGTAACAGAAACTACCACTAAGGATGATAATATACCTAATAACAACATACGGAAATGACTAAATCCAAGTTGACGCAATAGGCCTTTGACAGTCACAGGATGTCGCTAAACATTCAATAAGTAACTAAACAATCAATAATGCAGTGCTCTTCATTAGCACGCATTCTTCCGACTTTACAAGTTCAGCTATTACGTTTAATCGCCAGGTACATTACAAAGGCATCTACATCATCCTCAGTAAGGTCGACGTTAAAACAAAGCACAAATATAATATAATATAACAAAGCACATATATTAAAACAAAGCACAAATATAATATAATATAACAAAGCACATATAATAAAACAAAGCACAAATATAATATAATATAACAAAGCACATATAATAAAACAAAGCACAAATATAATATAATATAATATAATGATAATCCATTGCGGCCAGTCCCAAAATGTCGCTAAGCAATGGCTAATAGTGCTCGTCTTAGACACCTTTAACACACATTCTTCCGATGCTATAAATTCAACCAATGCGTTTCAATAACCAGACTGCGTAAATGATGATAAGGGTCTGCGTTAACGGCCCTAGGCGGCCACAATTGGTGATAAACATGGTAAAAACTGTCTACAATCGGGTTTTGCCAGTCCGAAGACTGGAGTAAGAAGGAGGGCAACGCTTATCATTCACGCTGTGACGCAGCATCGTTAAACTACGTATACATGACGGAAAATCTCCGCTACTGCAGGGTATCCGGATGGTGCCAGTCTCAAGTCTTGGTAAAGGATGGAGACGCTGATCATCTCTCTTATGACGCAGCGTCGTTAAACAGGAACTACAGTTCCGGATGGAAACATATCTAAATTAATTGGAATGTAAGTTAAAGGCGATGTATTTATTGGACTTGGCGGGCACAAGGTGCCGCTAAACAACAGATCATACAGTCCTCGTCTTAGACACCTTTAACACGCATTATTCCGATTCTATAAATACAGCAACTGCGTATTTTCGCCAGTAACCGTCTACTGCTTCTACGTCGTATAGAGTAAGGTCGACGTTAATGCCTTGGCGGCCAAGGCAAACGTTGAGCAACGGAAAATTTGCCTGCAATCGTCTGGTGCCAGTCCGAAGCCTGGATATAAAGGAGGAGGGCAACGCTAATCATCTTCGCTACGAAAGCGTCGTTAACCCAAAGCTCCCAGTCTATTGTTTCATATTACAAAGAACAGATCAAGGTACCAGAGGTTGGCTCGATTATAGATAACCCAATCCAATCCATCGATTCATTGTCGTACTGACATTACAATAATAATTATAGCTATTTTCTCTCTGTTTTTCTTCTATGTGAAAAGTTGCGGTCTGTCAACTTTCTATTTTCAATAAACGAAATTATATATAGTTAAATTGCTAATCGATTAGAATTAGAATTAGGATCAGGCGACAGCTAATAGATTAGAATTATTATTAGCTGCCTGTGTAATCGATTACCAAATCGATCAGAACTAAAGGTCCCTAAGGAAAGTATTAAATTGTCCAACGTTTATCGCCATCTAGCGACCTCCTGACCTGTTGGCGTCGACCCAAACTCACTTCTCAAGATTCTCGAACACGATATGGATTAAATGTCCAGCATTGTGATGACAGGATTTTATTATTTATTTCTCAAGGTAATTCAATTAACGCCACTCCATATAATCAGAAGCGCTATCTGCGATGAACATAGCGATTTAAAAAGGACTTACGGGCCCCAATATCATAAGTATTCAAAACAGTCGATCTGAATCCCCGCCTCTCTGTTTACATTCCAGCAAGTTAACCACTAGACCATAGTGCATAACGGTTACAAAGTAAAACGAACGTTAATACCCTGTCAGTACGCTCATAAAAATACAATGGTATCCAAATAAGTTGTTGAAAACGTAGAATGAATTATTATGCATTGTTTAGCTGAACCTTACGGATTCCAAGGCCACTGGCGTAGACCTCACCTTGCTGTCCCTCAATGAGAAATTTCCTGTACGATGTGAGCGCATCAGCGCATCTAGCGATATAACGGGACTGAGAAATTTATAAGACCGAATGAAGGCGTATTAAAGGTGTCTAAGGAGAGCATAGCAGTATCGAGGGTTAACGACATCTAGCGACCAGAGTTCAATGTGTTATAAACTTTGATTCGCAATTTGACACAAATCCTTTGCTGAACAGGAAGATAATGCTAAGAAGACCGCATAGGGGCTATAAGGTGAATTAACATATAAGGTAATTTCTCATTAATATATACATACATAAATATAAGTATACATCAACATACGTATACATCAACATAAACAATTAAACATACTTAAGTTTAACAATAACAATAACAATAACAATAACAATAACAATACCAATAACAATACCAATAATAATAATAATATCTAATAATAATATAATAATAATAATAATAATAATAATAATAATAATAATAATCATTGCAAAAACAGCAGCCCAGGACTGATCAAATGCTTATAATAATAATGAAAACAGTTACTTTTAATCAGTCTGTACATACGTTTGCTGTCTTTATGAAGAAATAAATTTAGTAATAATAATAATAATAATAAATAAGATATTATTATTATTATTATTATTATTATTATTATTATTATTATTATTATTATTATTATTATTATTATTATTATTATTATTATTATTATTATTATTATTATTATTATTATTATTATTATTATTATTATTATTATTATTATTATTATTATTATTATTATTATTATTATTATTATTATTATTACTATTATTATTATTATTATTATTATTATTATTAATAATTATTATTATCATTATTATATACATACATACATACATCAACATAAACAATTAAACATACTTCAGTTTAACACATGCATACATTAACATATACATCAACATAATACATACTTTAAGATATAAATATATTAAAATAAGTATACATCAACATAATACATACATTAACATAAGCATGCACTAACATAAGCACACATTAACATATGCAAACATCAACATATACATATTTTAACAAATGCATACATCAACATATGCAAACATTACATTAACATAAGGATACATTAACATAACTATACTTTAACATATGCATACATAAACATAACCATACTTTAACATATGCATACATAAACATAACCATACTTTAACATATGCATACATAAACATAACCATACTTTAACATATGCATACATAAACATAACCATACTTTAACATATGCATACATAAACATAACCATACTTTAACATATGCATACATAAACATAACCATACTTTAACATATGCATACATAAACATAACCATACTTTAACATATGCATACATAAACATAACCATACTTTAACATATGCATACATAAACATAACCATACTTTAACATATGCATACATAAACATAACCATACTTTAACATATGCATACATAAACATAACCATACTTTAACATATGCATACATAAACATAACCATACTTTAACATATGCATACATAAACATAACCATACTTTAACATATGCATACATAAACATAACCATACTTTAACATATGCATACATAAACATAACCATACTTTAACATATGCATACATAAACATAACCATACTTTAACATATGCATACATAAACATAACCATACTTTAACATATGCATACATAAACATAACCATACTTTAACATATGCATACATAAACATAACCATACTTTAACATATGCATACATAAACATAACCATACTTTAACATATGCATACATAAACATAACCATACTTTAACATATGCATACATAAACATAATTCAACTTGTAGCCATAAACATATATTTATACATGGCATTCTCTCTACATGTCCAAACCATCGGAGTCTTCGTTGAAGGACTTTGTCTAGCATAATTATTTGGATACCTAATGATTGTCTTATGTCGTCGTTTCTAATTTTGTTTAGTCTTGAAATCTCTGCAAACTTCTGCAGCCAACTCATTTCTGCTGTAAGAATTATTTTCTCATTGAGATTCGCATGTCACAACATTCCAATCCGTATATATATGGTAATTGGTTGTATCATCGTCTCATATAATATTTAACTTGGCTTTCATTGTTAGTTCTCTGCTTCTCCATATCCTGTTCATCATTCCAAATGCTTGTGAAGTGCGTCCAAATCTCCTTTTAATGTCTTTTTTCATTGCTGTCATCAGAGATTATTAGCCCTCCTAGACAGAGAAATTGTTCTACTTTCTCCATAGCTTCTCCTTGGATGTTGACAGTTATGAGAGTCTCTTTGGTCTTGCCAATAACCATTATTTTGGTTTTCTCTGCATTACTCATTATTCACACATTCAAATATTAACACACAATACAATACAATTAGAAATTTATAGTGCACAAATTCAAATATTAACATACAATACAATACAATTAGAAATTTAGAGTGCACACATTCAAACATTAACATACAATACAATTAGAAATTTATAGTGCGCTTTAACAAGACAAGTCTGGCATGCCGAGTTGTTAGCCATATTCATATTCATACATTAATGTATTCATATATATATATATATACATTAACATTCATTTACACATACATAAGTATATATACCTACATTAAGACATTTATGATACATTAACGTAGGCATAAATATACACTCATAACTATGAATATACGTAAAAACAAAAGCAATAAATCAAAATAAAGGGCATGGAGATGATTGGTACGACGCGTTCCAAAAAAAGCGAATCACTCTTGACAGCAGAAAATGGCAGAACAAGGCACCAAAGTAGAGACTGGGCCTCAAATCCTCATACCCTCCCCCCGACCTGGGCAACTAAAGATTCTTTAAAAATATGACAGGTATAAAAATTGGACAGAACGACAAGGCCAAGAACGGAGGCAGGCACAACGACAGTCGGAGTAACAGTATCAGCAAACTCTAATCTAATCTAATCAAATCTCATCTTATGACTTCTATACCGCAGTTATCGTAATGAGTGAAGCATCAGCCTGTAACGCTAAGAGAAGAGGTTTGAACCTCCACCCATGCAGTCACTGAGCATGGTCCTTACACAGTAACTGTCTCAGAGAAGGAGGAGGATCGAACCCGTTGTTCATATTAAGCACCACTATATAAAGACCAAGCATCCATAGCTGTGCAATTGTGAGTGAAGGACTTGCTCAAGGTCCCTACACAGTAACCGCCTCTGGTGAGGTTCGAACCCGTACTCTCCGTGTTACAGGTTGAGCGCTCTAACCAATTGGCCACTGTGTCACACTATGATGTATACGCACTTCTTTTGATACTGTGGATCACTCTATCCCTTTGGAGCGTCTGAAGAAATCTTTGGAATAAGGAGAAATCTTTGGAATTACCCAAATTGCCATTCTTTGGCTTCAGTCTTTCCTCTAGGACCGCTCCCACTCAGTTATTTTTGGGCCCAAATGTTCCGTCTGGTCCTGTATACTCCTGTTGACGTTCCTCAAGGTTCTGTCCTGTCCCCAATCTTTGTGTACACTGCCGACCTGAGACAGATTCTCCTTCTTATGGGTATTGCTGCCCATCAGTATGCAGAAGACACCCAGGCCTTTGCTCATGGCCTGGCAGATGCTGCTCTTTCTGGCAAAGAGAGGATTCTTGATGCAACGCCTGCCCTTAATCTCTGGAGGTCCTCCAACCGCCTCCAATTAAACTGCAGTAACAACCAGTTCATTTGATTTGACCATATAGCTTCCTTTATGCGGGATACCTTGCACTGGCTCCCTATCCAGCAGCATATTTAGTGTAAGATCCTAACCTTTAGGCACATTTTTGTCTTGTTGGCTCTGCTTATCGTATACCTTATGGACTTCTGCATTTTGGTCTCCGGACGTCGTACCCTTCGGTTGGCTGCCCATGGACTCCTGAGTACTGACTGTCCCTCATATGTATACTGCTACAGTCCAGAAGCTTTACCTATGTTGGGCCCACCAGCTGGAATCGCCTTTCACGAGAGCTCCTCAGTGTGCCCCTTCCACAGTTTTACAAGGCCTGAAGTCTGTATTATTCAACAGTAATTTCACTCAGACTGCAGGATGCACCACTGATGGGTTTATTCTTGAAGTGATGCTTTAAAAATGTCAGATTACAAGTATGGTGGTCAATGACAACGTCTTACACTAACATATTCACACTGTTTAACATGTTCAGGCATTAATACGTTCATACAATTTAACATGTTCAGATGTCAACACATTTATACATTTTCACAAATTCAGACATAACCACATTCAGCAATTTTTAACTTGTTCATACATTAGCATACAAATATTGACACATTCATACCTTAACATATTAATATACATTAAGATATTCATAAATCGACATATTCATACATTAACATATTCATGCATCAACATATTCATACGTCAACATAATGCACTAAAATATTCACTCATGCATAGATTTACAACACATTCAATCACATGGCAAATTATGAATACATTAACATATTCTGTTTAACAAGGGTTGACCTCCGCAATGGCACCATTAAATAACCCTGGAATATATTCAAAACTATAATTATTATTATCTGTGTCAGGAACGGCTTCATTAGCTGATTAAGAGAGCAGGCAAATATTTACAATACAATGGCATTCATACAGATTAAAGAGAGCGACAGAGACACAGAGAGACACAGACAGATACAGAGAGACAGAGACAGAAAGAGACTGAGAGACAGACAGAGACATGGACAGAGACAGAGAAGAATTAAGGGATGGCATCTCCATATGCATACACATGTATATGTATTCAGAGCCATCCTTAATCTACTAAACATGAGTGTTCCGAGACAAATATGTAGGCCTATGCTTCCAATTACATATAATTAACAGATATATATATATATATATATACCTTTATTTATTCATATGATTCTTCAGATATATATATATATATAATATTTCTAAACAAATATATATACATATTTATATATAACATAAATGTACTATATATATATAACATATATATATATATACATATTTATGATATGATGGATGATGACAAGTCTTCTATTAGCAGCTGCCTAGTGAATCACTGTGGTATGTAGGTCTATGTAACCTGAACAACATTCAGATGGCCTGGTTTCCACAATTTTGAGGATGAATAAGACAAATGAGATGGTTAAAGAAACACTACATGATGCAGGAAAAATAATAATAAGTGACTATGTTGATGATGAAGTTTATACGAATACTAAGTACAAATAATAATACTACCAATACTAATACTAATAATACTAACAATAACAATAACAATAGTAATATTTTCTTCCTGTTCCAAAAGATTTCAGTTATAATCCAGTGGTTCAACGCTCTCGCATGCCTGGGTAACTGGGTTCGATGGGGCCCTAGAACCTTTATTTTAATAACTCTGATTTTTAAGAACTCTGATTTTAAGAATAACAATAACAATAACAATAACAATAATAATAATAATAATAATAATTTTATTTTCCACAGTAGTTAATATTCAAGTCCCTGATGGATCCTGTATACCTTGGGCATACAAAAATAATAATAATAACAATAATATTAATAATCTGAAAAGGTTTAGCCAACCCAGAAACTAAGCAGATAATAATATAAAGCGTGGTGCTTCTGCGGCGGAAAATGCAGCCACGCAACCCGCGAAAATTTACTTCTGCGGCGGATAATGCCGCGACGCAACCCGCGAAAACATATTGTGCGTCGGAAATTTTTCATATTTTATCTAAAAACGACTCTAACCCTAACCCTAACCCTAACCGACACTCACGACGCCTAACCTGACCCTAACCGACCCTCACGACGCCAATATATAGGAAGTAACGCATTTGAAAAAGGATAAATCCTCAGCGAAAGATTTGAACTGGCCACACGTCCGCCATTTAAGATGTTTTCAAGTTGCATGTGCGGCGCATGCGTGACGCATGCGCAAAAGATTTCAGCCGCAGAAGTAAAATTTTCGTTTATTTTGTGGCGGAAACTTCCGCCGCAGAAGATTTATCCTAATATAAATTACGGAGGGGTATCCTTGTAAAGTAGAAATTCTACGAAATCGACTCCCATACCTCATTCAATTTCCTCCGCTGCCGTCAAGCCATACTGTATTCGTCTCCCAACCAGGTTAACTTAACCCAAACAACCAATAAAAACTTAATTTAAACAAATTATCACAGAATTTCCAAGAAAATCCGCATAATTTTATTTACAAATGGCAGCGAGACGCCACTCTTCGTCTTCGTTCTTTAATCGCACGATTACACACGGCTCCAGAAAAAAACGGACTAACCTTTCCAGCGTACACAAACCCACGCCTCGTGGCTATTTCCTGAGCCAGTTCCTCTCCTCCCTCTACTCGTACGGCCCATTGATCGGTGAAATGCGTCGAATCCTGGCCCGCGATGACCTGATATGTCAACGAAGCCATCAAGAAGCATGTCCGCAGCCAATTCATCTTCGGTGAAGCACGAGTTCTGTCGGAAATGACCGGAAAAAGATCGATAACCGTTGTTACCTAAGAAGCATGCGGCGAACTTTCAAACACGCGTTCGTTTCACGTGCTAACCGTTTCATTAAGCGGGCCTTACTCGAATGCAGGGGCTGCGAACGGGTTTCTGTATTACAACCGATGTAGCCCGCCTCATATCCGCTCCCTCTCTATCCCTCGCTGCCTTCCCTGCGCCGCGCCTCATCGTGCGCCCGATGCGGCGGCGGCGGCGGCGGCGGCGGTGGAGGCGCCTTCCAGCGCAGAAATGCCGCCGCTCTAGGTCAAGCAGCAGCACCGGCCTAGTTAGCCTGGCCGTCCATCCGTCCATCCCAGCCTAAGATCAAACCGCACCTCGTCCGCTACGCGTCGCTTTAAAACCGCGCTGTCACGTGTCGTAATGTAATGAAATGTTGTTATGCGTAATGTAGGTTAGAGCATTTGCATTGTAACGCGGAGAGTAAGGGTTCGAGACGGTTAGTGTATAGGAACCTGGAGCAAGTCCGTCACTCATAATTGCTCATGCTTGGACATTGGGGAGAAAGCGTATTGGATAGCATCTGGCGTAGAGAGCGAGAGGTACCGAGTTCCAGCCCCGTAGGGCGGATATGCTTTGTAGGCTGCTATTATCGCCGTTGTATTGCAGGCTGTCTGTTCTGTTAGTAGTTAAGATTTAAATTGCATAACATGTAGGGGAGAGTGGTCTAAAACGGGCCCCTTAAGGGAAAATTTATATTTCTGAAAATATCTTGAAGATAATTTTAATGTAATATATTAAATGTGCAGTACATTTATGATATTATATCACGGTAATACATGAATCTGATTAACAAGATGCAACAAGTGAAATTTTAACTTTAAAAAAATTATACCATGGGCCCGTCTCACCCTATAGGTATAGACAAAATGGGCCCTGGGGCCCATTTTAACCACGTCACTTAATTTACCTTTATTACAGCATTGGGTAACTGACTTCCAGGAGATAATTTTTGCTAGACTTAGAACTTAGACTCTTGCCTGAATAAAATCAAAACTTCAAAGATACGTAGCTATAATTCAAAAGAAACTTTAGTCAACAGCATCGTACAAAAACAACGTTCTGCACACTCTTGCGATACCAAATACGCCAAGTCTGGCATGCAATCCATCGACAGTTTATTCCTATATGCCAAATTCCGGACAAATAACACAGAAAGATTTTAAAATTGCTTTTCTTGCCCTCATCAGACGAGTTGTAGGTTCTTTTCATGCTAATTGTGCATTTATTACTGGAAGTTGAGAGACCAGCGTTGCTTCTGTAGCCTGTAGGCCTACCACTTATTGAGGAGGAATATCTCTGGCAGTTGATGTAGGCCTACTAGAGTTCCCTGTGTGACTGGTTCTGAAAGAACATCTCTGGGAGTCAATGTTCCAGCATTTGCTTAAGTTGCCTGTGCGACTGGTTCAGAAAGAATGTCCGTTGTCAATGATGCCGCTGAATAAGTCGCTTCTGGCATTCATGAAGAGAGATGTGAATGTTGAGACATAAAACCATTCCATGCCAGGTTGTTCCTTCTCACTGTTGAATCTCAAAACTGTCAACAAAACATATGTACTGCAGTTAAATTTGTAATAATTTTGCAACAGTTAGGCTACTTCAGAAACGCATGTCTAAAATGGGCCCCGAGGGCCCGTTTTAGACAAAACATAGGTCAATACAACAGACGGCTATTTGTAAGCGAAGCAATAGAATATGTTAAATCGATTATAACCAACTTATTTACGAGTAGATAGTATTGCAAAAATAACTTAGCCTACCTCCCGGGAAAATGTTGAACACAACACGTGCACTGACTAATTTAATGTGGACGAAAAAATTAAGAAAATCGCAAAAATTAAACTTTTTGCGTTTCCGCTAACAGTTAGGTGATTTTCTCCAATCTAAACACTGATGAATATTCAACATACTAGGCTGGTACCATGTGTCATAGACAACGCTGACCAATCCGCTAGATGGCAGCGCAAAAGAGGGGGCCCGTTTTACCCGAGGGGCCCGTTTTAGACCAAGTTCCCCTAAATGTACAGCGCAATGCGTTTGTCAGGCGCTTATTAAAGAAAAGATATTATTATTATGCACTGGCGCTAAATAAATGTACAACTATTTTTGACTATCCATTGCGCGCCAAACTCAGGATGTCGCTAAGAAGTGCTCGTCTTAAACACCTTTAACACGCATACTACCGATGCTATAAATTCAGCCAATGCGAGTAAGCGGCACAATGATTCCCGGACATTCTCCAACTTGTAGGTAAGGTCGACGTCAACGGCCTTGGCGACCACGAAATGGTGATAACAATAGAAAAACTGCCCACCATCGGGTGGTGCCAGTCCCAAACCCTGATAAATGTGGAGGGCGATGCTGATTATGACAATAGTGCTCAATTTCATGCAGAATAATAATGACCACAACCATAGCATCAGGTAAATTAATGCGATTTTATGACACTGTGCGGAGTTAAATGTGATTTGTTGTGATGTGCAGTTACTATCGCCAGAGAAAAACTTGCTGGTGGCGCCATAGAAGTTTCTGTATTTGTGTCATCGTAAGCGTATACGCATACGATCTTACGCCACCCGATACCGTTTGGCTGCTTTGGCAACTCTCTACATTGGTCCAGCGCAATTCGAGGAGTGTAGAGGAGTCTGCCTGTCTGTCTCTCTGTCTGTCTCTCTGTCTGTGTGTTTGTGTGTCTGCGTGTCTGCTTGCCTGCCTGCCTGTCTGTCTGTTTGTCTGTCTGTGTGTCTATCTGTGTGTCTGTCCGTCCGTTCGTCCGTCCGTCCGTCTGTCTGTCCAGTTACCCGGTCCTAATTCGCCAGTATCTTGATCTTAATGACATGACCCCACCCTCTCAACCCACCCCACTCATCAAGGACTCATCCCCCCACCCAGCCTGTCTCTGTTCACCCACTCAAAGGGGCGTCCAAGGCAAATCGTAATTGCCTACAAAGCGAATACAAAATATGGGGTAGATACCCCGCCAGATCAGAGGGACATTAGGATGAGCAAATGGTACAAACGATGTCAAGGGAGGGTTAATTGCCCGACCGGTGAGGGCGGATGACCGTAATAGCACGCCCGGGCGAACAGTTTGACCCCCTACGGTCTGACCTTTCGGGAAGTTGACAGGGCGCCACAGTCACTGTGGATATTAGATATTTACCCTTGTATATCTCCCTTAGATATTAGATATTTACCTCTGCAGTCACATATACGCACACACACACACACACACGTACACACAAACACACACACACGTACACACAAACACAACGACAAGCACGCACACGTTTTTACATATATTTAAATACTGCATGTACCTAAGATATATATATATATATATATATATATATATATATATTTATATTATAATATATATTATATATAATATATATTAAATATATATATTTATTTATATTATATATATATACACACACTGCGCATATGAAAACGTACACACACGTACGTAAATATACATACTGATAAACATTTAAAACAAAGAGAGAGGAGCAGTCCCTCGAGGTAGCCTAACCCTCAGTAACAGCCACGGGTACGAAGTGTTAGCGATTTCGTTTTCTTAGCCCCGGCGTATGAGGACGGGTGGCCAGTCCTCTCCCTCGCCGTCTCATCTGCACATCGACAGCATACGGCCAATGTATTCACTGGCCGCATGCTGTCAAGCGATTTCGGAAAGACCAGACATACAGAAAGACATAAAGACATAGAGAGAGGCAGACAGACTGTCACAGACAGACAGTGACAGACAATGTAGTTCCTTCCAGCAGCCGATAAAACTGGAGTGCACCGTTGCTTAGTTACTGTTTAACGACGTTGTGTTATAACAAAGATGATCAGCGTTGCCCTCCTACTTTTACCAGGCTTCGGCCTGACACCTCCCGACTGTACTAAATGCAGTGGCTGAGCTAATTGAAGCGACGTTACATTTATCTATTTAAAAATGACAGATTCCAATTCATTTAAAACGATTTTAAATCAATTATTTCATTTTTTCGAAACTATCCAGAACGTAATAGCTAAATCGAATTATTATTCCAATGTTTAACAACATCTTAATGACAACAAAAGACAATAATAATTGTATTTCAGTTCATTTTATATTAGTTTCTTCCATCGATTTTCGTTTATTTGTTCACACATCGTTAGATTCATGTCTGGGAGGTTGTTTGAGGTGACTGTATTGGCTGTCTTTATGCTGCTCTCGTACTTTACTTGGATAACGATTATTTTGGATAATGCATAGTTGCATACATGTGCTAATTCCTCATTTTTCTTTCAGTCTTTCAGAAGTAGGCCTAGGTCTAGTTTTCCTTCTTCAGTTAATTTGATTTGTTGTCGAGTTCGTGCAAGCAATTTAAATTATCAGTAAAAGAATCTTTGAATGATATTTTCTCTACAATACTTATCAGCCGAACTGCGAAAGTGTATCTAAATCGCATTGACATTGCTGACCATTTATTCATTTATTATAACTCTACGTCATTTAAAAAAGGTGTATACTGAAGGATAAAAAATTTGAAAGAGTGATAAGCAGGAGGTAGGTTAGGAAACACGCTTTCATATCCCGAGGCTAAGAATAATGAAGTCACTAACACTTCATACTCATGGCTGCCTCAGGGCTACCTTAAAGGACTGCTCTTCCTCTTTATTTAAGAAAAGCGACAGTGTATTCGCTAGATAGCAGCACTCAGCTCACATTATGCCTTCATTCGTCAGAGGGCTAAACTAACTTGCAAACCACATATTATTATTATTATTATTATTATTATTATTATTATTATTATTATTATCATTATTATTATTATTATTATTATTATTATTATTATTATTATTATTATTATTATTATTATTATTATTATTATTATTATTATGGAGTGTTGGCTAAAAGTAGCTCTATTATCGATATCCTCTGTTGGATCTGTCCAGAGTTCGCCGCTCGTCGGCTCCCGGCAGCCTTGACATGGTGCCCTGGAAAGCCACCGCGTTGAAGCGTTGGATAATGACCGATAGGCCTTGGAAGAGGAAGCTTGTTTCGCGAGTGTCACCGGTAGTCTTCGACAGTCGGCTTCCGGTCTCCGATAAGAAGTCGAGGCCCTCTCTGTTGAAGGGACCGAAGGTTTCTATGGCGACAGGTACGAACGTGTATCTCCTTTCCAGCTCCGAGTACCTGACGTGCTTCCTTGCGGCGGCCATCTCTGCCGCCCCACCAGCCGCGGCCGCTGTCTCCGAAATGTATGAGGCGGCCACCGTGTCCACCACCGTCGCATCCCATAGTAAGGTCCGTCCACCACTCCACGGTATCAAGGTCTGCCCGTCCGGTCTTTTGCCATCCGATCTAGTCAGGCCGGACGGCTCTTTGACTGCCGGGATGCCAGCTCTGTTGAGGCTACGATGGATGAGGTCATTGATATTGCTGTGCCTCGCTTGTCGGCCGAATCCCAGTGAGCACGACAACCCATGCGTACCTCTAGACGAAACGGAAGTACCGCATGCGCATACGTGCGGCTCGCATATGGCCACACCCAACCTCAGGCCAACCGCTACCCTTACGGTCTCGTCCTCCAGTCTGAGGCCGTGTGCAACAAGCGGGAGAGCATGCAACCAATCCGATGCGTGCGGTGACTGTGAGGCTCTTAGTCTCGCTTGGTCGTAGGGTTCCTATAGATTATCGTTAACAGCCGAAAAAACGGCGTTCAACAGCGGTCTATCCCAGTGTGACTGTTTGTGACCTGGGGCGACCATCGGTTCCGGTACACCAGCGATCTGAAGCCAGGTAGTCCGCTCCGAGTCGAAAGCCGTGTCCGAGCCAACCGGTGCGGCTCCCAAGATGAGGGACTAATTCCCAGTCCCCCCCCCCATCTTGATTGGTAGGGAAGCTTGCATCCATTGGTCGTCGGTCACAGAAATATTCAAGATCCGCTCGATTCCTCTCCGCATTATTATTATTATTATTATTATTATTATTATTATTATTATTATTATTATTATTATTATTAAGGAGTATTTATATAGCGCCCCTTCAAGGTAATCTACTCAGAAGCGCTGCCAGTCCAACCAGGGCTAAACAATACAGTCTTGAGGTTTACAAAGAACGTAGTGGTGTCACCCTATAGGCACTAAGCGGAGTGCAACAGGGAGCCCATTCCAGGTCGTAGGGCCAGCGACCGAAAAAGAGCGTCGCTGCTTTATGGTAGTCCGCGAGCGGGGGACTAACAGTTCGGCTTGATTAGCTGATCGTATTGGAGGAATTCAATAAATGAATCAAAAGAAACTTCATATAGCGCCGCTTCAAGATATCTCCTCAGAGGCGCTTCCGGTCCAATAACAATGACAATAAGAACAGCAAATAATAGCATTGTTAATAAATAAATAAATAATGTCAGAGCAGGTTGTTTTGTATTCTCGATTTCAAAGCATAACTTTAAAAGCTACATTAAGAATCTAACAAACTGAAAATACCGTTTAATAAAATACAGCCCGTAAAAACAAAGTTTTTACTATATCCATCTAGTATCCTATAATGCGTCTTATGAAGCAGTTACCTCTACAAATATATAGTCCGCGTTCATTTTACAACATAGCGTCCGTTTAATGATGCAGCGCGCCCGTTTCTGTTGCAGCCAATGGCAACGCTGGCCAATGGCAACGCTGCGTTTCGGAAAAGGGGATTCCCAGATTCGAAAAGTTTAGTCCCCGATTCTATAAGCTAGCCTTTTTTGGGGAGCTGAAATTTTGATAGAATGAAGTGTGTGCGAGGGCGAGTCTATCTGCCAAGTTTCACGACGATTGAATGATTGTAAGTGATCGAACTAGTCGTCGCAAGATTTGACTTTTTAGCCTGTGGCTCAACCAAGCAATCAAGCAACCTGCAAGTTAAACTAGATGGATAATAAAATACAGCCCGTAAAAACAAAGTTTTTTACTATATCCATCTAGTATCCTATAATGCGTCTTACGAAGCAGTTACCTCTACAAATATATAGTCCGCGTTCATTTTACAACATAGCGTCCGTTTAATGATGCAGCGCGCCCGTTTCTGTTGCAGCCAATGGCAACGCTGGCCAATGGCAACGCTGCGTTTCGGAAAAGGGGATTCCCCGATTCGAAAAGTTGAGTCCCCGATTCTATAAGCTAGCCTTTTTGGGGGGAGCTGAAATTTTGATAGAATGAAGTGTGTGCGAGGGCGAGTCTATCTGCCAAGTTTCATGACGATTGAATGATTGTAAGTGATCGAATTAGTCGTCGCAAGATTTGACTTTTTAGCCTGTGGCACAAGCAATCAAGCAATCAAGATTCCCGCAAGTTAAACTAGATGGATAATAAAACAACCAATAGTAAAAACAAAGTTTTTTACTATATCCATCTAGTATCCTATAACGTGTACTCTGAAAATAGTCCGCGTTCATTTTACAACATAGCACGCTTAACGAGGCAGCGCACCCATAATTGTTGCAGCCAATCACAACGCTGGCCAATCACAGCGGTGCGTTTCGGAAAAGGGGATTCCCCGATTCGAAAAGTTGAGTCCCCGATTCTATAAGCTAGCCTTTTTGGGGGAGCTGAAATTTTGATAGAATCAAGTGTGTGCGAGGGCGAGTCTGTCTGCCAAGTTTCACGACGATTGAATGATTGTAAGTGATCGAACTAGTCGTCGCAAGATTTGACTTTTTAGCCTGTGGCTCAAGGAAGCAAGCAAGCAAGATTGCAAGCAAGCAAGCAAGCAATCAATCAAGATTCCCGCAAGTTAAACTAGATGGATAAAAATAGCCAAGCGTTGCGGATATTTGCCTATGTCTGTCCGAATAATAATAATAATAATAATAATAATAATAATAATAATAATAATAATAATAATAATAATAATAATAATAATAATAATAATAATAATAATAATAATAATAATAATAATAATAATAATAATAATAATAATAATAATAATAATAATAATAAATGAACACAATTTTCTGCATGGAAACTTTTGTAGCGGGGATAATGAGACCCTGCCTTCATTTCAGCTGCTCCGTCGCTTATAAGGGCACCAGAAACTCTAATCATCGTCGAGAGATCCTGAGTGGCCGAGTGGGTTGGTAGCCCGCTCGCCACGCCGGCGGCCCGGGTTCGATTCCTGGTCGGCCGGTTTATCAGAGATTAATTTCTCGGATCTTTACTGCGGGTGGCTCGGTCGCAATATAAACGTGGAGTACGAGGTTGCTTTCTGCCTCCGACACTAATCATCTTCGATATGAAAAAGTGTCGTTAAGCCGAAGTACAACAAACCATCGTCGATATCAGGGCGTCGTTAAATAAACGTTATAAACAGCTGTATTCAGTGCCAGTCCCAAGTCTGAAGCAAGGAGGAGGGAGACTCTAATCATCTTTGTTATGACGCGGTGTCGTTAAAGAGCAAAGAACAAATCGCTAGAATAACACCCAAATCGACCAACCGTAGGGTAAGGCTCGTGGCGTCCGCAAGATGTAAGTAAGTAAGTAAGTAAGTATATCCTTTTTTGAGAAGAACTAGCAAACGCACAGCACTGTACATGGCAAGGTTAATACATTCAAACAAATAAACAACAATTTATATATGCAACCAACGAATTGAATAAGAGGCTTTATTGTACATCAGAGGGAACATAGAGGAAGAAGAGCTAGAGCTAGTCATAGGGGAAAATGAAGGGTTTAAATAGCCAGATCTAGGAAAAACAGTTTATTTATATAGCATCCGGGCAGGGTAGCATTTCTAAGTCAGGATGTCAAACATGGGAAGCTCACGGTTATGGGACAGTGGCCGCAGGGAGTAGCGCGATTGTTTGATCGGCGATAACAATTTATGCAATACATGACAAGGATTGTGCAGAATACAGGCAAAGAGTCTAATGTAATCGTAATCGTAATCTCCAAACTTCTAAAGCGCCACTCGAAAGCCAAACGCAGGGCACCAGCTTATTCACGAGCGCTGCATATAGTCAGAGGGGTTGTCCAAAAGAGTAGTCCGATGGAGTTCCGAGTAAAATTAACAGTACAATTATTGATACAGTTATCCTCTTAAACACCTTTACAATTCTTCCTTCAGTCACAATAAATATAGAAAATGCGTTTAACCGCTAGAACCAAAGGAACACCGCTAGTGTAGGGTCGACGTAAACGGCCTTTGGCGGCCACAAGCAGCTGATAAACAACGGAGAAATTGTCTACCATCGAGTGGTACCAGTCCTAAGCCTGACTTAAGGAGGGGGGCGACACCAGATAGCCTCATCATGATACAGCCTCGTTAAATGGAAACAACTATTACTGGAAATATATCTAGAGCATAAGTTATTGAGAGGTCGACGTAATTGGCGTTGGCAGCCACAAGATGTCGCTAAACTATAGAATGAATAGATCATAATAGTGGTCGTCTTGGACACCTTTATTTTTGAACACGCAATCTTCTGTGTTATAAATTCAGCAGCGGAGATTTAATTGGCACATTAACTCCCCGCTACACGTTCGTGCTATAATGCCGAGTAGTGCCAATCCCAAACCAGGATAAAGGAGGAGGGCGACGCTAATGTTCCTTGCTTCAACACAGTGTCGTTAAGCTAAAACCACGACTAATACTAATCGGTATATCATTATGGAGCTGTAATATGCCAAAGTAGTATCTGTCGACGTCAACGGCCTTTCTCGCTAACTCTGGATTCATCCGCTCCAGGAGCAATAAACCAATTTTCTCATAAGGTAAGGTCGACGTTAACGGTCCTTGACGGACACATGATGTCGCAAAAACAATTAATGAAACAGTTCTCTTTTTAGACACCTTTAAAACGCGTTCCTTAGACGCTATAAATAAATGCAGCATAATTGCCAAGTTTAGATTAGAAACAATAGGCTCCGAGTGACGTAAAAGGTCCTTAGCGACCACAATCTGTTGATAAACAACGGGATAATGCCTCTGATACGATGGTGCCAGACCAAAGCATGGATTAAGGAGGATGGCGATGCAAATCATCTTCGTTATGACACAGTGTCGTTAAACAGCAACTAGCCTTTGAAGCGTTTTATTCCTACTGACACTATTCAGTTTAACGCCATCGTTAAGTCAACCAATCGAATCAATTTACCACATGGAAGCAACAATAATGAATATTCATGAGACTTTAGTATGGGGTTTGATCCTTACACTGGGACATTAGATGGCGTGGCACCCATTCAAATGGACAGCTGTGGTTAAGGATCATACCCGATCAATTCATTGAAAATTGACCGGGGTCCAGGCCTTACACCATCGATAACGCTAATCGTCTAAACGTAAGACAGTGATAAAAAATTTCACGGCTCAATAGATGTTCCTCTGTTGCGTAGTCTGAGTTCGACAGCTTAGGTATATACACGAGCATCGCAGAACAGATTTTAGACACCTTTTATAGTAAAATTTGAAAAAGTCAAAAGCGAAAAACCGATTCCTTTAACGTTACTTTTTAACGTAACTCTTTAATTCCGCCACTGTTTGTACTCTGACAGTGCCAGTACCAAGTCCCAAGCCTGGATAAAGAAGGAGGGCGACGCTAATGATCTTTGTTATCACACAGTGTCATTAAACAGAAACTACTACCTTTAACGTAAAACTCCGCCACTTCTCATACTCATAGTACCAAGCCAAGGACGAGATCGCCGCTAATTATCCTTATTATGTCAGTGTCGTTAAACAGCAACTAACCAACCATTCATTAATTCATTCTGGAATTTATTTATATATCGCCCCTCAAGGAAACTACTCAGAGGCGCAACCAGCACTTTACGTGAAAATAACTAAATGCAACAGTTTCGTTCGACACCTTGAAAATGCTTTCAAACAATGTTATAAATAGCACAGACAAAACCGATTTATCTAGAGCTGTAATATGCCAAAAACTAATCTTTGTCGGCGGCAACGGCCTCTGTTGTCATAAGCTGCCGTTAAACTGTGGATCCCATCCCCGATTTATCTAGAATTCTAGATCCTCGAGTGGACCATTATAGTAATAATAATAATAATAATAATATCTTTTCTTTAATAAGCGCCTGACAAACGCACTGCGCTGTACATTACATGTTATGCAATTGAAATCTTAACTACTAACAGAACAGACAGCTTGCAATACAACGGCGCTAATAGCAGCCTACAAACCATATCCGCCCAACGGGGGCTCGAACTCGGTACCTCTCGGTCTGTGTGCCATATGTTATCCAATGCGCCACGCCCCCCCCAGTAGGCAAGACATGTCGCTAAGCAACGGATAAAATTAAATGTACGTAATGCATGGGTTCACACCTTCAAAACGCTTTCAGTGACAGTTGTTCCCCTGTTTATTAGGTATTATTAGAACTTATATATACATTTATCACACAGTAAATTTTAGTTTAGGCTATAAGTTTTGGGAAGGTAATGTAAAGTAACTTATCTTTACATAGCCAGTGAGCATTCGTATATTGTTGATTCAATAAACGGCTGATTGATTGATTGATTGATTGATTGATTGATATAATTATTAGTCTTAAGATTCTGACAACTGAACATAAGCCTGAATTAACTAGTAACCTACTGACCGCAGACATATACCAGTAATAGAAGCAGCAGAGATGCCAAAAATAATCTTTGTCGACGGCAACGGCCTTTGTTGTCGTAAGCTGTCGTTAAACTCTGGATACATCCAATCGGCATATTTAATTGGCAGATAATCCGCCAGCGCTCGTACTCTCGCAGTGCCAGTCCCAAGCCTGGATAAAGTAGGAGGGTTAAGGGCTACGCTAATCATCTTTGTTATGACACAGTGTCGTTAAACAGCAACTAACAGACCAATCGCTATATTATTCTGGAGATATTATTCCTATTCCTATTCCTTTATTTCAAAAACTCGTTGACACAAACGCAACAAGATTACAAAATCAACAGTTGTATTACATGGATGTCTGTTCTGTTAGTAGTTAAGATTTCAATTGCATAACATGTAAATGTACAGCGCAGTGCGTTTGTCAGGCGCTTATTAAAGAAAAGATTATTATATCGATTAGACAAATAAAATAATAGTCAAATAGATAAGAGGGTTAGGAATGTGATATGCCAAAATAATTTCTGTCGACGTCAACGGCCTTTGTTACTAAACTCTCGATCCATCCGCTCCAGAAGCAATAAACCAGTTTTCTCATCAGGTAAACCCGACGTAAACGGTCCGTGGCGGACACAAGATGTCAATTTACAATTAATGATGCAGTGCTCTTTTAGACACCTTTAAAATGCTTCCTATAAGGTGCTATAAATATGAATACACGCTTTTAATCGCAATTGTCGAAAAACGGTCGTAGGTTAAGGGCGACGTTAACGGTCCTTGACGGACACAAGCTGTTGATAAACAACAGAAATCTACCACCAATTAAATGGTGCCAGTCCGAAGCATGGAGTATGGAGGGCGACACTAATCATCTTCGTTTTGACAGAGTGTCGCTAAACAGCAACTAACCGTGAAGCGTGTTATTCCTGTTGTAGCTATTCTGTTTAACGCTGTCATTAAGCGAACAAATCGAAGCGTGAATCAAATTAATCAATTTTAGAAATCGAAACAATGATGAATATTCATGAGACAATAATGGGGCTTCGGTCCACAAACGGGGATCATACATGTTGTGGCACCCATTCAAACAGGAGCAGTGGTCAAGGATCTCACCCAATAAATTCATTAAGTTAGATTAGCTACGATTACAGTAGTTTAGGCTAGATGCAATTTGATTAGATTAGATTATAAGATTAGATGGAATTAGATCAGTGGTTCCAAAACGGTTTGAACCAAGATCCAAAACATGCTCTTGTGTAACTCCAGGTGGGTCACGCACCTTCATTACAAAAGTGTTTTCCTTTTTCCACAGAATTATTGAGAGAATGCTGTAGTCATACTGATTTCTTATTCTGTATTACTTGATGTGTGTACACCGGAGTGCGAATCTTCTGCAACCGTGAACAATAAAGAATAATTATACTTACTCAAATACTTACTCTACGAAATGTGTCTACAGTGCTCTACACGTCTAACAACTGCATCCATTAGGCCTACATATTTCTGCATCATGGTCTTTCCACAAATAGTTCCTCCAGGTGAAGAACACCGTGTTGGTAGAGGGACGTAGCGAGACATAAATTCAAGAGGAGGCAAATTCACAGACCATTGGCAAAATCATGGTCATTGGGGTCATTGGTCAAAAGAAGTTCCAGTATATAAAAGAAGCATGAAGAGGCAACTACCTCCTCATTCCTCAATGTAGTTACGTCTATGTGTTGGTATTTTAACACAAGTCGACGAATAATTTTCCAACTGTGCCACAGACACGCACCTCGAGTGGTTCCCTATCCAGGCTGGTGAACCTTAGGTCAGATATACTGTGCATTTTATTCCATTCTATGTTATTTCTCCTGAAGAGTTTGAAACATGTCGCTCCCTTTGGTTGTCGCATGCGTCGACTCAGTTCGAAGAAGTTCCTCAATTACTTCCAAATTATCATTTGCTGCTCGAACAAAAATTGCCATCTGCATGAACAGTATCCGAAATGTCTTTGGCCACAGAAAAACTCACAAATTAAACAGTTTAGAATTGAAACACAATTGTTAGAAATTAATATTTTATTGTTCCGACTTTTAGATAACTCAGCGGGGAAATCCACAAGGTGTGTATATGCCCTGGTGTAACGACGCAGTTCATAGCGTAAATGATCGGTGTCGCCTTCCTCCGTATACAAGCGTCGGACTGGCACCACCCGGTGTTAGGCAGTTTTCCGTTGTTATCACCAATTTGTAGCCGCCATTGGCCTTTAACGTCAACGTTATCCTACTAGTAAAAGTTTGCTGGTATAAACTATGCGATGTGTGTGTGTCCACAGTTTAACGGCAGCTTATGACAACAGAGGCCGTTGCCGCCGACAAAGATTAGTTTTGGCATATTATATACTATGCGATGAAACGCATTTGCTGAATTTATACCGTTGGAAGACTGCGTGTTAAAGGTGTCTAAGACGAGCGCGTTATTATCGATTGCTTAGCGACATCTTGTAGCTGTCAGTCTATTACTGCCTTTTCCGTTTCCTCGAATTAAACATTTTCCTTCGGCAGGAGTAGTGTCTGTTTAACGATGCTGTGTCATGAAGAGGATATTTGGCGTTCCCTTCTATATTTCAGCCTTCGAACAGGCACTGCCGGATGGTAGGCATTTCCTTTCTTTATCGCCATTTTTGTGGATGCCAAGGGCGGTTAACATCGACCTTCTGTACTATAATTGGCATGGCGTGATTCGAAGTTACTTAGCGATGAAACGGTGCTGAATTTATAGCATCGAAAGAATGCGTGTTAAAGGTGTCTAAGACGATCTCTGTATTTTCGATTGGGATTTTCTTTCATATTATAAGTAGATTAACAACGCTCTGTCAAAGAGTAAATATTCAGCGTCGCCCCTCCCTTTATCAAGGCCTTGGACTGGTATCACCCAATGTTTAGCAGCTTTCCACTGTTTATCTCAGTTTGTGGCCGCCAAGGACCGTTAACGTCGACCTTACCCTATAAGTTGAATGAATAGGATGTTGTTCTAGCGATTAAGCGCGTTTTCTGAATTTATAGCGTTGGGACAATGCGTGTTAAAGGTGTTTAAGACGAGCATTGTATTGTCTATTGCTTAACGACATCGTGTTCATGTCTTGTCAAAGCCGATTGCGTCGACTTATCTTTTGTCATATCCTCTTGTAATTATTATAGTTTCGTCCGTATTTGTAGTTTCTGATAAACGACGTAGCCTCATAAGAGAGATTAACATCATCGCCCTCCTTAATAAACCTGACTGCTGACTGGCAACACACAATGTTAGGTAGTTTTCGTCTGTCTATTCATTAAAATGATTTATATAGCACTTCTAGTAATGGATGGATTGATGAAAAGAAAGACGGACTGACCTACAACAAGCTAACCCTAAACATAAAGATGAATATCCACATACCACGATATCGAATCCACATTTAGCCCATAAATTGGAGATAAACATGCTGATCATTTACTCTGTAGCACAGCATCGTTAAACTACGTATACATGAAAGAAAACCTGAGCCACTGCCTTATAATCGGGTGGTGCCAGTGTGAGGCCTTGATATAAGGAGGGCGACTCTGATTATCTCTCTTATGACGAAGCATCGTTGAACAGGAACTACAGCTACTAATGGAAATATCTATCATTAAAATATAGGTTAAAGGTCGACGTAATTAGCCTATGAGACTACAAGAAGTCGCATCATAGTGGGCTATACAGTGCCATACAGTGCCATACACATCTTTAACACCCAGGTCTATAATGCTATAAATTCCCAAAAATACGTTCAATCAGCCAGCTCCTAGATACGTTTTTGTAATAGGGTAAAGTCGACATTAAAGGCACTTGGCTGATACAAGCTAAGCTGTTCATAAACAACGGGAAAACGGTCTACCATCGAATAGTATCAGTAAAGTAAGTAAGTAAGTAAGTATTTCCTTTATTGAGAAGCACTAGCAAACGCACAGCACTGTACATAGCAAGATTAATACATTCAAACAAATAAACAAAAATTTATATAACAACCATAGAATTGAATGAGAGGCTTTATTGTACAGAGGAAGAAGAGCTAGAGCTAGTCATAGGGGAAAATGAAGGACTTAAATAGCCAGATCTAGGGAAAACATAGTTTATTTGTATAGCATCCGGGCAAGGAAGCATTTCTGAGACAGGTTGTCAAACATGGGAAGCTCACGGTTATGGGACAGTGGCCGCAGGGAGTAGCGCGATTGCTTGATCGGCGGCAATAATTTATGCAATACATGACAAGGATTGTGCAGAATACAGGCAAAGAGTCTAGTATCCGCATTGCTGCAGAGAGTCTCAAATGAGGGAGAAGATGGAGGTAAGTACCTCTGGCGTACCAACCTTCGGATAATTCCCTCAAGGGCCTCCCGTTCCTGCACTCTCGCAAAGCCCCACCACACAGGCGAGCAATACAGCATCATACCAACCGTAGTGGCACGAACTACATCAAATAAACTGTCCCCCGAGAGCCCGTGCGACCTCAGGATCCGAAGTGCATAAAAGGACTGCCTTGCTTTTATGGTCAGACGTTTAATGTGACTGGAGAACCCAAATTTCGCTGTAAGCTCAACACCAAGAATATTTAAGGTTTGCACTCTTGCGATACCTTTTAGAGGACGGGGGAACATACCGATGGTACCCCGGGGACGCGTAAAAATTATCTCACAGGATTTGCTTGAGTTTAGCTTGAGGTTGCAACTCTGTGCCCATACACTAATATGCTGAAGCTCAATCTCAGTTGTAGTGATACTTGATGCAGGGACAGCGAGATAGCAATCATCTGCATATTTAAAAATGCGATTGCATTTATTAACTGGTTTTAAGTCAGAGATTGCAACTACGAAATCCATCGGGCCCAAACCGGAACCTTGAATAATACTTGCATTAATTCGTGCCAGAGAAGATATTACACCGTTAAACCTAGTGCAATGACTTCGATTATGAAGTAAATTCAAAATCCAATTAAAAATGTGATCAGGAATTGGGAGAGAAGCAAGTTGTTCGGCTAGATATGAATGTCTGACAGTGTCAAAGGCTTTGGAAAAATCCAATGAGACCAAACGTACATAGGGTTCATAGCATAAGGTTTCAAGGATGTGGTTAGATACAGCCATCAAAGCAGCAGCCGTTGAGCCCGTAGGTCTAAAGGCAAACTGATCATCAAATTTGTCATTAGTGTCTGTGTTGGTGATTACCGGATACATATATATACGGGTAACGATTTTAGTCCTAAACCTAGATAAAGGAGTAGAGCGATGCCAATCTGTCTTATGACGCAACGTATCTAAACAGCAACTACAGCTACTAATGGAAATATGTAATTAATTAATATATAGGTTAAAGGTCGACGTAATTGTCCTAAGCGGCCAAAAGAAGTAGCCTCATAGTGGGCTATACAATACTCGTCTTACACACCTTTAACACCCAGTCCTTCAAAGCTACACATTCCGACAAATGCCGTTAATACCCATCTCTTGGATATGCGTATTCGTAGGGTAACGTCGACATTAAAGGCACTTGGCTGCCACTAGCTGTAGATGAAAACTGAAAAGCGACCTATCATCGAATAGTACCAGTCCTAAGACTGGACAAAGTAGGAGGGAGACGCTAATTAATTATCTGTCTTATTACGCAGTGTCGTTAAACAAAGACTATCACTACGCTTGGAAATAAATTATTGCTAATCGGAACATAAGTTAATGAGCGGTCCACATAAAGAATCCACAAGATGTCGCCAAGCAAGCGATCATAATGCTCGTCTTAGACACCATCATCACGCATTCTTTGGATGCTATATATACTGCAACTGCAACTACGTTTATATTATTTTGCGATAATTGTTTTATTTATTACATAATTGCATTAATTGATGTTGACTTCAACGATATTTGTTGCTTTAAAAGACATCGTTAAACTCAAGTTCCATCCATCCACAGCTGAATTAAGCCAAATAATTTCTCCCAAAGTCGACCGCCTTTGTTCGATCAATCATTAATCAATAATAACGTGATACATCGTCCCTTCACGATACCTACTCAGAGGTGTTCCCGGCCCAGCCGCGGCTGAAAAGAACGGTTTAACGACAAGTAAAACGCCGAAGAATTTCCCTTTATGGCTAAGGTAGCTCCAATGGAAGGCCCTTTCAAATCGTCGAGGCCACAACAGAGAAAGTCCGCTATTGCATGGCGGAAGTGCATACAAAGGGGACAAGCAAGTCGCCATGCATCCCTGCGTTACTGGGCAAATGGTTTGTCGCTGAACTATGGCTGCGATGCTGATTATCGGGTGGTACCAGTCTGAATCCTGGATAAAGGAGGGCGATGCTGATTATCTCTCTTATGACGAAGCGTTGTTAAATAGGAACTATAGCTACTGATGAAAACATATCTAATTATAATATAAGTTAACGGTCGACGTAATTGGCCTCAGTGGTCACAAGAAGTCACATCATAGTCGGTCATGCAATGCTCGTCTTAAACACCTTTAACATCCAGTATTCCAACGCTACATATTTCGCAAATGCGTTCAGTCGGCCATCTCCTGGACTTGCAGGCACTTGGCTGCCACAAGCTGTCGATAAACAACGAAAAACGGTCCACCATCGAATAGTACCAGTCCTCTCTCTAATCCTGGATAAAGGAGTAGAGCGACGCTAACTACCTGTTGTGTGACGCAACGTCGTTAAACAGAAACTATCACTACGCATGGAAATATTGCTAATCAGAACATAATTATGTTAATGAGCGGTCCACATAAAGAATCTTGGCAGCCACAAGATGTCGCTAAGCAAGTGAATGCTCGTCTTGGACACCACCATCACGCATTCTTCGGATGCTATATACTGTAGGCTATTGAACATTTTAACTCCGCCACTGTTTGCTTTCTGACAGTGCCAGTCCCAAGCCTGGATGAAGGAGGAGGGCGACGCTAATGGTCTTGTTACAACACAGCTAGTCGTTAAACAGAAAAACCACCAATATGCCAAAAAATAATGTTTGTCGGCGGAAACGGCCTATGCTGTCATAAGCTGCCGTTAAACTGAGGATCCAACTGCGTAGGCCCTACACCTAGGGAATTAGTTTTATTTATTGCATCGTTGCATTAATTTATGTTGACATCAACGTTCTATGTTGCCATTAGATGTCGTCAAACTCCAGTTCCAACCATCCACCACGGTATTAAGCATTTGTTCAGTCAATCAGTAATCAATAAACAGTACATATAGCAAGCCTTCAAGATACCTACTCAGAGGCTCTTCCGGTCCAGCTGCGGCTGAAAAGAACGACTTAAATGATAAGTAAATGGCCGAAGAATTAGCCTTTGTAGCAAGCGTAGTTCCAATGGAAGGCCGTTTCAAATCGTCGGTCCCACGACAGAGAACTTGAGAGAAGACCCGCGGTTGCACGATGGAAGTGCGCTCAAAGGGGAGAAGCAAGTCGACATACATCCCTGCGTTACTGGGTAAATAGTTATTGTTTGTCTCTGAGCTATGACTGCGATGCTGATTGGTATCTTTAGCGCTCTCCCTCCGGCGTTTCTCTCTCTCCTCTCTCTCCTAAGAATTTTGTGGAAGTAAGCTGAGCAATTGTTCATCATCAGTTGTTATGTACAAATAAAATTTAGAAGGATTTTCTATGTGAACGAAGTGAATAATTATTGAGTTTATTTGTTTCTCCAGCCTTTTAGATAGATATCACCATAGCACTTTGTAGGTTGCTTGGGACAGCATCAGTTTCAATTGAGCAGTTAATGATTTATGCGAGAGGTTAAGATATTTCATCAAAGGCATACCTTCCTACCTTTTAGTTGATTTCGCCTTCGAACACCACTACAGTGCGTGGGCTCGATTGTGCTGGCAATCGACGTAATTTCCATTGGTCAAGTTAATTCTATGCCCATTGATGCAAGGGATGGCTTTTAAGAAATCCTTGAATGCCTTGTGTCAATTTCTGTTGCTGGTTGGGGTGCTTTTTCAATGAAAAAATTGAATTGTGTTGCAGTAAGTGATTTCAAGATTTGGTCTTGATTTCAAGACCATCGACTTTAATTGATTCAGGTTAGGCCACGGGTCTCCAAAGATTTCCAGCGGGGGCCACATTGCTGACTTTCTAAAGCTTATAAGCAAAAGTGAAAGATCGCCTAACCGTTAGGCGATCTTTCGTTTTTGCTTATAAGATTTTTAATTATACAGTCCAGCTATTTTCACAAGTCAAAAAATTGTTAGATGCCTACAGTAACTTTTTCAGACTTTTCATTATAGGTTTGAATTTGTTTCTGCCTGCAACAAATGTGGCCTGATTGGCAGGTGCAGGAGTGTCTATGTATTTCAGATAAAAGTCGAGATATTTTGCAGGATTTGAATGAACGGTTGTTTGAACCAGCCACCCTTCTTCTCCCCCACAATGCACAGCTGGTTAAGCTGAGTCATACAGGCTCCTATGCCTGTCAATGTACAGGTTGTACGCCAACGAAGGATCGTGAGACTAGCAAGCCATACTAACGGGTAACCAGTCGGTAGAGTTCAATTCAATTTTTAATTTATTTATAGCTCGATTTGTAATTAGCCTATTTACAATGGTGTCCCGTTTTTCAATCTGAAGTGGTATCAGAGCAAAGAGGAAGGGCAAAATGCGTGTACGCATCAAGGTATGTATAGGAGTGCATGTATATAATATGCATCATGTATGTATGTATGTATGTGCGTATGCATGACGGACAGACGGACAGAGGAGTGGCTCCTTAGAAATTTGGAGTTTACGATTACGATTAGATTGGATTGAGACCGCAGACAATTGGGTTGCCAAGTCCACCATTCCACATACCACCAGATCATTCCGTAATTCTTCGTTGGTCAGCTATATGTAACAATTTAACGGCGCTCTTAGGAACCATCCTCGTCATCTGTGTGATTATTATTTATAAAATAGTAACTTTTTATTGCGCCGGTATCTAATACAAAAGACATCAACCGATAACGCACTGAAACCCAGCCATAGAAAGGTATTGTACTTGCAGTTATAAACTTCTATAGCGCCGGTGTCTAATGCACATGGCATCAAGCGATGGCGCACCACAGCCAAGCCGTAATCAGGCCAATTATCCAGAAGATCAGTCCGTAAGACAGAGAGGCAGCCTAAGGTGGATAAGCAATTTGGAAAGTCAAGTCTTAAGCCGAGATAGACAGACATGTACAATACAGACAGAATGCAGTCAGAAGGATACACGTAATAGGCCTATAGGTCCAGCAGCAGAAACACCTGGAGTGTACCGTTGATTAGGTGCGGTTGAACGACGCTGTGTCACAACGAAGATGATTAGCGTCGCCCTCCTTATTCTTGCCTTCGGACTGGCACGACAAAAATGGTAGGCAATTTTTCCGGTTTTTAGCGGCATCGCGCGCAAACCAACGGCGGTTAACGTCGATCTTACTCAGTGAGGTCATAGTAGTTACATGAGGCACTGCCGTGTGTGTCCACAGTTTAACGGCAGCTTATGACAACATAGGCCGTTGCCACCGACAAAGATTAGTTTTGGCATATTACAGCTCATAAGATAAGGCACTGCCGATTAGGGTGTGTGTGTGTGTTTCCTTTTTAACGACTAGCTGTGTGGTAACAATGACCATTAGCGTCGCCCTCCTCCTTTATCCAGGCTTGGGACTGGTACTGTCAGAAAGCAAACAGTGGCGGAGTTTGCCGATTAGGCCTAAACGTTGCTTAGCCTAAGCGTTGCTGCATTTATAGCGTTTTACGGAGGCATTTTAAAGGTGTCTAAGACGAGCGCTGTACTGTTTGTATCATTAATTGTAAAGCGACATCTTGTGTCTGCCTAGGACCGTTTACGTCGACATTAACCTATGAGGTAGAAATGGCGATGATCTGGTGACTAGGTTGGTAAGTTCAGTTTAAAGACATCCAGTCATAACAACGATGATCAACGTTGCCCTCGTTCCCTCTTCCAGGCTTCGGACTGACACCTTCCAACTGTGCATAGGCAGTGCCTGAGCTAATCGAAACAATTATACATTTATTAATTTTAAAATGACACATTTAATTTAATTTAAAATGATTTAAATCGTTTACTTTATTTTTTTGTTTTGAAGCACTCTCTTACAGATACATCTGATATACCATTAAATTTTTAGCTTTAATTAAAATTTTGCATTGTTTGAAAAGGTGTCTTCTCAAGAATACATAAATTTGAAAAAGAGGTATGTAGGAGGTAGGTTTGACCACTCAACCCTTTGTGCAGAGGCTAACAAAATGAAGTCATTTAAAGGTAATACCCATGGCTGCCTCTCAGGATAGCTTAAAGAACTGCTGTTTTTCTTTTTTAATAAAAAACCAATACTGTATTCACTCGATAGCAGCACTCATTTAGCATATCATTTCATTCGCCAGAGGGCTTATCTAATTTTTAAGCAGCACACTGACGGTATTGTACATCATAACAATAACATTGACAAAAAACAAAACAATGACAATTGCAGTGACAATGACAACAGCAAATACTATCAAGATCTAGTAATAAAAATTAATGCCAGAATTCCTCGGTTTGTAGCCTATCCTCGATGTCAAACCACAACTTTAAGAGCTCCATTAAGAATCCATGAGTTTGAAATACTGTTTGAAAATAGGCCTAACCCAACGCTGAGAAAATTTGCCTATATCGGTCAGACTATACAGGCAAGTTTCGTCAACTAAACGTTTGTAACTGAGATTAGAATCAAACCGTACCTTTATTTCAGTTGCCCCGTCTCATTTATGAACACCAGAAAAACTATTCGAAGCGCATAACTTCCTCAGCTATAGAGCCTATAGTCAGTTCAGTGGCGGCGCCAGGGGGGCTAGGGGAGCCCCCCCCCTAACTGCGGCTCAGCCCCCCCCCAAACAAAAAGTGGGAAATCTCTGCCAATGCTTACTTCATAATAAGCCAACTGAACAGTGACCAACGGCAACGAAATCATTAACTATCTCGGGCAGTGAGGCAATTATATTACTTGATTATGATGGACAGGGTCACAGACTCACAGGGTCTATTTTAATCTTTACCGACTACATTCTTACTGACTTTACGGTTTCAGTTGCGTGCAACGACCTCTTTCTTATAATTATTATGGTTGCTTGAGTGCGTGACTGACTCACTTCCGTTCTAAAAGCAAAAGGGCCTAATAGCGGGATTGCGGGAAACAGATTAATGCGATCAATATTTAATTAATTATTTTCTTGGGGTTTCTGCTATAGATTTACGAAGTTTTCCTTCAGTTTCTTTCAAAAACTTTTTGTTATATTTTTATTTTTCTAGAATTTCCAAGTGTTGCCATGGATAATAATTCTTAAGTAAAGTGTTTTCAACTTCATGATGTTGATGTTTTAATGGGTTTGGTGTAGTATTGCATGATGGCTTTATTCCAACATGAAGTATTTCAGACACAAAAAGTGTGATTGGGAATGTAAGTTTGTCATCATGTTGTTTGTACAGGAGGCATAGTTGCAGTTCAAATAAATTCATGTTTGAAAGTTTTCCTGTAGCAAAATGCTGTAGGCCTAATAACTTGTTAGGGATTTTATGTCGCTTATGTACATTAAATTTGTGCTTTACAAGGAAATAAACATTAGGATTTAACGTGTTTATTGTATAGTTTTCAATCAATCTAAGTGGAGAATAGTAAAACTTGCAAGAACCTGTTTCAAATCAATGCCCAGTAACAGCTGTAAGGGTCTATGAAAGAAGTAATTTGGGAACATCTTAAAGATTTTCTTGTGATAGAGCTCAAACTTCTGTACAGTATATTGATTCCATTGTCTGCAGGTTTTGTGTCGGGTATAGAAGAGGGAAGGGATGGATGCATAGGCGCAACCACCCTATGGGACCCGTAGGACGCGTCCCCCAACTTTCGGGCAGGCTTGGACGGTGCCCCCCAACTTTTGAAAAGTTTGAGGTAAACAACGGGAGGCCCTTGAGGGAATTATCCGAAGGTTGGTACGCCAGGGGTACTTACCTCCATCTTCTCCCTCATTTGAGACTCTCTGCAGCAATGCGGATACTAGACTCTGCCTGTATTCTGAACAATCCTTGTCATGTATTGCATAAATTGTTACCGCCGATCAAGCAATCGCGCTATTCCCTGCGGCCACGGTCCCATAACCGTGAGCTTCCCATGTTTGACAACCTGTCTCAGAAATGCTTCCTTGCCCGGATGCTATACAAATAAACTGTTTTCCCTAGATCTGGCTATTTAAACCCTTCATTTTACCCTATGACTAGCTCTAGCTCTTCTTCCTCTGTACAATAAAGCCTCTCATTCAATTCTTTGGTTGTATATATACATTTTTGTTTATTTGTTTGAATGTATTAATCTTGTTAATCTTGCTATGTACAGTGCTGTGCGTTTGCTAGTGCTTCTCAATAAAGGAAATACTTACTTACTTACTTTACAAGAGCCCAAAATGCACTCCATTTGGCATTAAATGCTCAAAATTGCGTCGTCGTCTGGGGCTCCGCCCCAGACCCCGTTGGCGGAGCTTACGACGCTCCCCCTATCCCTATAATAGTCGTCAGGGGCTTCTTGCTTTCCGCAATCGCGGCTGTACGTGCACCTTCCGCACTCGCAATTTCCCCCACTCGAACGTTCTAGTAGGTCCGTCCCCTAACAAATCGCTGGACCTGGCCGATAGAATACAGAGTAAGGCTAAAGCCGCTAAACTCAACTGAGTCTATAAGAATTCAGTGCAGGATGTTGCTGTATAATTTCACTCTAAACCTGTAGCCTACTTATCACGCTTTAAAATTCTACTAAGGCTCGCGGTAGAAGCCTAGGAGGACATTTCAATTTTTACTTCTGAGACTGCGAGTGGTATTCTTCTAAAACCTAAAATCTCAGTTTATTCATATAATAAAGTCATATTTTTTCACATATCTAGATGGTTTAGGTACTTTTATATCGAAATCATCGGTGAAAAATTTGAGGTAAATTAGAGCCCAAAATGTACTGCATTTGGCATGAAATGCTCAAAATTGCGTCAGTTTCTGGGGCTCCGCCCCAGACCCCGATGGGGGAGCTTACGACGCTCCCCCATACCCCCTAGTCGTTAGGGGCTTCTTGCCTTCGGCAATCGCAGCTTCGCGCCTTCGGCGCTCGCAATCCCCTCAGACATTCTATTAGGTCCCCCCAACTTCTGGACCGTGGTTGCGCCTCTGGATGGAGGTACAGGAAGGGGAAAGAGGGAGGGGAGAAAAGGAAGGGCTTAGGGCTACAGCCCCCAAACCGGAAATCCTGGCGCCGCCACTGAGTCAGTTGAGTTCAGTTCAACGTCGTCGTTAACAACGACGTCGTGAACGTTATCAACCAATATTTTCAGCGTGAATCAATATTAATAAACTTAGTAATTCGAAGCGATAATAATGAATATTCATGAGGAAAAAATGGCGGTTTGGTCCATGCACTGATAGTCGGTTCAAACAGGCAGCGGTGGTGAAGGAACAGACCTGATTAATGAAAAATTAGCAGCTAGGTTTGAGGCCATATGGTAGCCTAGCTCGAGCACGCTCCGTTAACGAGCAGGACCATATTATCAGTTAGGCATAGTCCTAGAATCCCTAGATCCTAGGACTTAAGAACCTTTCAAGGGCCTACGCAAGTCTGAAATGAGATATTGAAAAATGAGTTTAATGATTGAATTTGACGCGAAAATAAAACTTAACTTCATCTTACAGTTCAACTGTTTCCGTACAAGTTAAAAAATTATTAAATTAGAATTGAGATTTCATGATTTTAAAGCTGTGCAACAACCAACATTATGTTAACTTTAAGGCTCTTCTCATTAGCGAAATTACCTAATGTCTTCAAATGTCATTTCCAGCATTGATTCGCATCGAGGCTCGTGTTTTCTCTTGTTTCCATCGGATATGATAACTTAAAATTGAAACTGTAACTTAAAATTTTTTTTAAAGCCGTGTCTTACATAAAAGACATAAAGCAGTTGCAATTGTAAAGACTAAAGACTCAGTAAAGAGGTTGAAGGTAGCAAAATTAAAATCCGGAAATATTCCAATTGACCTTTGCCGAAATATCCAGGATATTAAATAATCAATATTACAAAAAGTAAATCGAGATATAAATTAAAACTTGGCGTGTTCGTGAATCACGATTAAACGTGACGTCAATAAATAATGTGAATAAATTATGCGTAATCGTGCGTTTATCTTTAATGCAGAGCTGCAATTGGGGTCTACGAAGGCTTACGACGACCTTAAAACGCCCCTGTAGGCCTACACGAGGACTTTAAATGGCGTGACTCCCATACAGATGGACAACGATTAGATTAGATTAGATCAGATTAGATTAGATTAGATTAGATTAGATCAGATCAGATCAGATCAGACCAGACCAGACCAGACCAGACCAGACCAGACCAGACCAGACCAGATCAGATCAGATCAGATCATATCATATCAGATTAGATTAGATTAGATCATATTAGATTAGATTAGATTAGATCAGATCAGATCAGACCAGATCAGACCAGATCAAATCAGATCAGATCATATCATATCATATCATATTAGATTAGATTAGATTAGATCATATTAAATTAGATTAGATCAGATCAGATCAGATCAGACCAGACCAGACCAGACCAGACCAGATCAGATCAGATCATATCATATCAGATTAGATTAGATTAGATCATATTAGATTAGATTAGATTAGATCAGATCAGATCAGATCAGATCAGACCAGATCAGACCAGATCAAATCAGATCAGATCAGATCATATCATATCATATTAGATTAGATTAGATTAGATCATATTAAATTAGATTAGATCAGATCAGATCCGATCAGATCAGATCAGATCAGATCAGATCAGATTAGATCAGATCAGATTAGATTTCATTAGATTACATTGGATTGAATAATTTCAGATTAGCTTGAGTTAGGTTAAAATCATAGGAGATTAATATTTACTATTTGCAAACCTCGTAATGTTCCAGGTTGCGGTGTGTCAGCCTGTTTTGCAAATTAAACGAATATACACACACACCTAAATATTCTTTTTTGCCTAAATTGAATAATTTGCTTTGTCGATTTAGTTAAAATCAAGTCATTTAGAAAAGAATAAGTATTTTCAACTATTTTGCAATTAGGCTAAGATAGGCCTATAGCAATTTCACGAATCCATGATATAACATGCAAAGCCTTGGCCTTCAAACACAATTAGGCCTATAATTAATCTTCTAACCTATATTCCTACCATTGAACTAGATTCCATGAATTATCATAAATGCATGTAGATTAGCATACCTGCGGTTGCAGCATATGGCGAGGACTATTAGTCTATGATCAGCATGATGAAGAGAGCGGGTGACACAACTCTGATAACAATACCTGCGAACAATAAATTAAGAGCATTAACTAATATAAGGTTCCTAAAAGCGCTTTATGAATGTTCAGACAAATCTAATCTAATCTAACCAGAACTAATCAAATCTTATCTAACCTAACGTAGTCTAATTTAATCTATAGACTATTATATTGCTTTAATTAGCAGGCACATGCAAGTCACCAATGCAAGATTCTAGAATCGTAAGAAATTTCCTTAAAGTTATTATTTCGTTGATCCGATTTAAAAACAACTCTGAGGGAAATTCCACCAACTGAATAAATACGCGGGAAATTCCTCGGTCGTTGAAGTGGAATTGAAAGAAAGCGCGTTGACTGTCGTCAGTGTAATGGGCGCTATCAACAAAGAGGAAGGTATCTTTTGTGTCGTCTGTGTTCGACAGCTTTGGTGCAAACAAGAGCATGACAAACAAATTTTATACTCCTTTTATAATAAACTGAAAGCGAAAAAACCATTTTGCCTGCTTTCTATTTTTTAAATCCCCAACTGCCAGAACCCTGACTGTATCAGTCCCAAACCTTGAGAAAGGAGCAGGGCAACATTAGTCATCCTTGTCGTGACAGTGTCGTTAAACAGCAACTAACCAAAGAACCTTTTACATGAAAAGTACTAAATACAACAGTTACGATAGACACCTTTAAAACGCCTTCAGACAATGCCATAAATTTGATGGACACGTGCGTCATTAACTTTCCTCTAATAGTCCTTTCATTGAAACGAATCAGATGTCACTAAGCAATGGATAAATTTATATTATAAACGTAGAGGAATGAAGCCAAGAAGTCAACTTTTCGAACACTTACTAACTCATTTTAATTTCGGTAGGTGACGCTGCTAAATGCTATACGCTATGAAGGTCGTATTAGACTGGACTCATTTCATTTCAGTAGGTTGTGCATTTATCGCACTACGCGCTAAGAACATGGCTGCCCATGGATGTTAACTCACTTCATTTCACTAGGTGGCGCTGCTATAGCACTAAACGCATTAATGAAAGAATGCGCTCATTAATAGTGTATTGCCATGCTGTCCAACATACGGGACGAGAGCTGCCGGCCCATGGATTGAGTTTTCAAACCAATATCAAATGCAGTTGTTTTGAATAATCTAAAGAAAACCTAAACTAAGAACTTCTATGGCGCCACTGTCATAATATTCAAAGCATCAGTCGATGGTCGCTATTAAGCAAGATCGCTGTGCAAACCAAATTCCCGGGTGAGATATGTGTCTGGTGTCGAGGGGGTCAGAGGGGCTGAGTATAGCTGTTAAGGTGGGTATATGCCCTTTTGTAACGACGACGCAGTTTACAGCGTAAATCATCGGTGTCGCCTTCCTCCGTATACAAGCGTCGGACTGGCACCACCCGGTGTTAGGCAGTTTGTTAAAGGTGTCTAAGACGAGCACTGTATTTTCAATTGTCTAGCGACATCTTGTGACTGTCAGCATCTGTCACGGCGACCTTGCTTTAGTCATTTTCTCATATTGTAATTATTCGATATACTTTTTTATTGGAAATGGTACTATGGTAGTATCTCTTAAAGACGCTGCGTCATAAGAGAGATAAATGGCATAGCCCTCCTTTATTTAGGTTTTCGACTGGCATCACCCGATGTTACGCAGTTTACCCGGTGTTTGATAACATCTTTGGCAACGAAGGGCATTCAAAGTCCACGCTACTCTACGAGTGAAACGAAAATTTCTTAGTGGAGAGGAATCTGGCGATTTAGTGCAGTTGCTAACTTTATAACATCGGAAGAATACGTATTAAAGGTGTCCAAGATGAGCACTGTATCATGCATTGTGCAAACCCAATTCCCGGGTGAGTCCGGTCCAGGGCCAAGATTATAGTCCGAGAAGAGACGGAAACAGCCGACGAAGGAAATGAGTTCAGGAAGAGATGAATCTTTAGCTTAGACTATAGCAGACCAGAACATGATAGTAGGCCTATAATACTTTGACTTCTCTTCTTAAACTCTGCGTAGTTCAGAAACTCTTAACGCGTTGAATAATTTACAAGTCTCAGTTTTGGGTGGATATCATTATTGTTATTACTATGACAATAATAACAATGATTCGCTGTGACACAACGCCTTATGTGGGCCCGCAGCTTGAAGTCGGGTGTTACACTCTACACCAGTGTGCACATTAAATGTGTTGTCCCTAGTAAAATACTATACAATAAATTTTGACCGGAAGTTTCTTTCATATTATACGTAGATTAGCAACGCTCTGTCAAGTAGTAAATTATCAGCGTCGCCCTCCCGTTATCAAGGCTTTGAACTGGCACCACCTGATGGTAGACAGTTTTCCAGTGTTTATCACCGTTTGTGGCCGCCAAGGACCGTTAACGTCGACCTTACCCTATGAGTTAGGTGGAGAGGATAGTCTTCTAGCGATTAAGCGCGTTTTCTGAATTTATAGCGTCGGAACAATGAATGTTAAGGTGTCTAAGACGACCAATATGTTATCTGTTGCTTAGTGACAGCTTGTGGCTGTCAAAGCAGATTACGTCGACCTCTCTTTAGTCATTTCCTCTTGTTAATCATCCGAACTTGTAGTCTCGGTTTAACGACGAAGCGTCATTACGAAAGATACATGGCGTCGCTCTTCTTGATAGTCCAGTCTTCCGACTGACATCACCAGTGCGACCACTCTCCATTTTCACCACCCTTTGTTATGCAGTTTTTCGCTGTTTGAAAAACATCATTTGGCCGCTAAGGGCCGCCAAAATCGACCTTACTCTAGAGGCGTTCCCGGTTCAGCCGCAGCTGAAAAGAACGGTTTTAACGACAAGCAAAACGCCGAAGAATTTCCCTTTATGGCTAAGGTAGCTCCAATGGAAGGCCGTTTCAAATCGTCGGGCTCCAAAAAGAAGAGAAAGTCCGTTATTGCATGACGAAAGTGCATGCAAAGGGGACAAGCAAGTCGACATACATCCCTGCGTTACTGGGAAAATTGTTTGTCGCTGAACTATGACTGCGATGCTGATTGGTGTAAAGTATCTCCGGCGCTTATGTCTGTCTGTCTGTCTGTCTGTCTGTGTCTGTCTGTCTGTGTCTCTATGTCTGTGTCTGTGTCTGTGTCTGTGTCTGTGTCTGTCTGTGTCTGTGTCTGTGTCTGTGTCTGTGTCTGTGTCTGTGTCTGTGTCTGTGTCTGTGTCTGTGTCTGTGTCTGTGTCTGTGTCTGTGTCTGTGTCTGTGTCTGTGTCTGTGTCTGTGTCTGTGTCTGTGTCTGTGTCTGTGTCTGTGTCTGTGTCTGTGTCTGTGTCTGTGTCTGTGTCTGTGTCTGTGTCTGTGTCTGTGTCTGTGTCTGTGTCTGTGTCTGTGTCTGTGTCTGTGTCTCTGTCTCTGTCTCTGTCTCTGTCTCTGTCTCTGTCTCTGTGTCTCTGTCTCTGTCTCTGTCTCTGTCTCTGTCTCTGTCTCTGTCTCTGTCTCTGTCTCTGTCTCTGTCTCTGTCTCTGTCTCTGTCTCTGTCTCTGTCTCTGTCTCTGTCTCTGTCTCTGTCTCTGTCTCTGTCTCTGTCTCTGTCTCTGTCTCTGTCTCTGTCTCTGTCTCTGTCTCTGTCTCTGTCTCTGTCTCTGTCTCTGTCTCTGTCTCTGTCTCTGTCTCTGTCTCTGTCTCTGTCTCTGTCTCTGTCTCTGTCTCTCTCTCTCTCTCTCTCTCTCTCTCTCTCTCTCTGCTGTTCCTTACAGCCGGTGCTTGGTCGGGGGGGAACGTCAATGAGTAGCTGACATAAAGGGGCTCTATATAAATCCATGCGATGAATAAATGAATGAGTAAGATGGTATCTCTGGTTAAACGAGAATGGTCATTTGGAGCCTAAATGATGCTACAATAGGACATGTGTGGAAAGATTAAAGAGTGATACAAGTACAGCCTAAGATCGAGTCTTGGTTTTACATTGCGAATTCGAAAGAAAAATTTCGGTGCTTTTAACGACTTTCTTCTGTATATCGGAGAAGAATTTTGAGAACATTATCACAGAAATAGTTCATTACCAATTGTTATGTCTAAATAAACATTAAGAAGGATTTTGTATGCGAACTAAATGATACATGGTTGGTCTTAGAATATGGGCTTTAATATAGCTAGGGCTGCTCTCAACCTGATCATTCTGATCAGCCCATAATGGTGGGGAAGGAATTTGGAGGGTTAAGGCTTAGGCAGACAGACAGACTTCTATTGCGCCGGTATCTAAAACAACCGATGACGCACTGAAACCCAGCCGTAGAAAGGTCAATATCAATATCAATACAGTCAGAAGGATACACACAATCTAGGTTCAACAGCAGAGCAAATGGAGTGCGGTTGAACGACGCTGTGTCACAACGAAGATGATTAGCGTCGCCCTCCTTATTCCTGCCTTCGGACTGGCACGACAAAAATGGTAGGCAATTTTTCCGGTTTTTAGCGGCATCGCGCGCAAACCAACGGCGGTTAACGTCGATCTTACTCAGTGAGGTCATAGTAGTTACATGAGGCACTGCCGTGTGTGTCCACAGTTTAACGGCAGCTTATGACAACATAGGCCGTTGCCGCCGACAAAGATTAGTTTTGGCATATTACAGCTCACACACAGGCGATTAAACATTGCTGAATTTATAGCGTTTTATGGAAGCATTTTAAAGGTGTGTAAGATGAGCGCTGTACTGTGTATCATTTTTTTTAAGCGGCATCTTGTGTCTACCAAGGACCGTTTACGTCGACATTACCCTAAGAGGGAGAAATGGCGATTATCTGGCAATTAGGTTGGTGAGTTTCAGTTTAAAGACATCCTGTCATAACAAAGATGATCAAAGTCGCCCTCATCCTTTATTCCCGGCTTCGGACTGACACCTCCCAACTGTGCATAGGCAGTGGCTGAGCTAATCGAAGCAATTATACATTTATTTATTTTAAAATGACACATTTCATTTCATTTTAAATGATTTTAAATCGTTTACTTTATTTTGGAGTTCATACAGACATAGCTGATTTGCCAATAAATTTTCAGCTTTAATTGAAATTTTGCATTTGTTTGAAAAGGTGTCTTCTCAAGGATAACGATAAATAAATTTGAAAAGAGACATCTTAAGGAGGTAGGAGGTAGGTTTGACCACCCAACCCTTTGTCCCGAGGCTAACAAAATGAAGTCATTTGAAGGTAATACCCATGGCTAAAAGTAATAATATAGAGAAGAACGGATGAAGGGATAATAATTATAATAGTATTAATATTAATAATAATAATAATAATAATAATAATAATAATAATAATAATAATAATAATAATAATAATAATAATAATAATAATAATAATAATAATAATAATAATAATAATAATAATAATAAGAACAACAGCAACACTAATAATGGTAATGAAGATAATAATGGATGGATTAATGAAAAGAAAGACGGACCTACAACAAGCTAAACATAACCGCGATATCGATATAACCGCGATATCGAATCCACATTTAGCCCATAAAATGAAGATCAACATGCTGATCATTCACTCCGTACCACGGCATCGTTAAACTACGTAGCCTACACCTGAAAGAAAACCTCAACCACTGCCGTATAATCGGGTGGTGCCAGTCTGAGGCCTTGATATAGAAGGGCGACTCTGATTTTCCCTCTTATGACGAAGCGTCGTTAAACAGGAACTACAGCTACTAATGGAAATATATATAATTAAAATATAGGTTAAAGGTCGACGTAATTGGCCTATGAGACTACAAGAAGTCGCATCATAGTGGGCTATACAGTGCTCGCCATACACACCTTTAACGCCCAGGTCTATAATGCTATAAATCCCAAAAATACGTTCAATCAGCCAGCTCCTAGATACGTTTTTGTAATAGGGTAAAGTCGACATTAAAGGCACTTGGCTGACACAAGCTAAGCTGTTCATAAACAACGGGAAAACGGTCTACCATCGAATAGTATCAGTCCTAAACCTAGATAAAGGTGTAGAGCAACGCTAATCTGTCCTATGACGCAACGTATCTAAACAGCAACTATACAGCTACTAATGGAAATATATAATTAATTAATATATAGGTTAAAGGTCGACGTAATTGTCCTAAGCGGCCAAAGCGGCCAAAAGAAGTAGCCTCATAGTGGGCCATACAATACTCGTCTTACACACCTTTAACACCCAGTCCTTCAAAGCTACACATTCCGACAAATGCCGTTAGTATCCATCTCCTGGATATGCGTCTTAGTAGGGTAAGGTCGACATTAAAGGCACTTGGCTGCCACAAGCTGTAGATGAAAACTGAAAAGCGACTTATCATCGAATAGTACCAGTCCTAAGACTGGACAAAGTAGGAGGGAGACGCTAATTAATTATCTGTCTTATTACGCAGTGTCGTTAAACAAAGACTATCACTACGCTTGGAAATAAATTATTGCTAATCGGAACATAAGTTAATGAGCGGTCCACATAAAGAATCTTGGCAGCCACAAGATGTCGCTAAGCAAGTGATCATACATTGCTCGTCTTGGACACCATCATCACGCATTCTTCGGATGCTATATATACTGCAACTGCAACTGCGTTTATATAGAGAGAGTTTATATCATTTTGTGATATTTGTTTTATTTATTGCATAATTGCATTAATTGATGTTGACTTATAAAAGACGTCGTTAAACTCAGGTTCCAACCATCCACAGCTGAATTAAGCCAAATAATTTCTCCCAAAGTCTCCGTTTGTTCAATCAATCATTAATCAATAAAAACTTCATATAGCGCGCCTTCAAGGTACCTACTCAGTGGCGCTTCCTGCCCAACAGCGGCTGAAAAGAACGGTTTTAACGATAAGTACAAGGCCGAAAAATTTGCCTTGGTAGCAAGGGTAGCAACAATGGAAGGTCGTTTCAAATCGTCGGCCCCACGACAGAGAAGGCTCCGTATTGCAAGACATCTTAAGGAAGTAGGAGGTAGGTTTGACCACCCAACCCTTTGTGCCGAGGCTAACAAAATGAAGTCATTTAAAGGTAATACCCATGGCTGCCTCTCAGGATAGCTTAAAGAACTGCTGCTTTTCTTCTTTAATAAAAAACGAATAGTGTATTCACTCGATAGCAGCACTCATTTAGCATATCATTTCATTCGCCAGAGGGCTTATCTAATTTGTAAGCAGCACTTTGACGGTATTGTTCATAACAATAACATTGACAAAAACAATGACAATTACAGTGACAATGACAACAGCAAATACTGGCAAGATCTAGTAATAAAAATTAATGCCAGAATACCTCGGTTTGCATCCTCGATGTCAAAGCACAACTTTAAGAGCTCTATCCATGAGGTTGAAATACTGTTTGAAAAATAGGCCTAACCCAACGCTGAGAAAATTTGCCTATATCGGTCAGACTATACAGGCAAGTTTCGTCAACTAAACGTTTGTAACTGAGATTAGAATCAAACCCTACCTTTATTTCAGTTGCCCCGTCTCATTTATGAACACCAGAAAAGCTATTCGAAGCGCATAACTTCGTCTTTTAGAGCCTATAATAATAGTCAGATGAGCAATCAGTTCGACGT
>JACEVL010000289.1:0-12500 GCA_020284085.1 Aporrectodea caliginosa | reverse complement strand
AGGCTTCGGACTGGCACCTCCCGACTGTACTTAATATATTGGCTGAGCTAATTGAAGCGATGTTACATTTATCTATTTAAAAATGACAGATTCCAATTCATTTAAAACGATTTTAAATCAGTTATTTTATTTTTTCGAAACTATCCAGAACGTAATAGCTAAATCGAATTATTATTCCAATGTTTAACAACATCTTAATGACAACAAAAGACAATAATAATTGTATTTCAGTTCATTTTATATTAGTTTCTTCCATCGATTTTCGTTTATTTGTTCACACATCGTTAGATTCATGTCTGGGAGGTTGTTTGAGGTGACTGTATTGAACGCAGTGTCTTTATGCTGCTCTCGTAGTTTACTTGGATAACGATTATTTTGGATAATGCATAGTTGCATACATGTGCTAATTCCTCATTTTTCTTTCAGTCTTTCAGAAGTAGGCCTAGGTCTAGTTTTCCTTCTTCAGTTAATTTGATTTGTTGTCGAGTTCGTGCAAGCAATTTAAATTATCAGTAAAAGAATCTTTGAATGATATTTTCTCTACAATACTTATCAGCCGAACTGCGAAAATGTATCTAAATCGAATTGACATTGCTGACCATTTATTCATTTATTATTACTCTACGTCATTTAAAAAAGGTGTATACTGAAGGATAAAAAATTTGAAAGGGTGATAAGCAGGAGGTAGGTTAGGAAACACGCTTTCATATCCCGAGGCTAAGAATAATGAAGTCACTAACACTTCATACTCATGGCTGCCTCAGGGCTACCTTAAAGGACTGCTCTTCCTCTTTATTTAAGAAAAGCGACAGTGTATTCGCTAGATAGCAGCACTCAGCTCACATTATGCCTTCATTCGTCAGAGGGATAAACTAACTTGCAAACCACATATTATTATTATTATTATTATTATTATTATTATTATTATTATTATTATTATTATTATTATTATTATTATTATTATTATTATTATTATTATTAAGGAGTATTTATATAGCGCCCCTTCAAGGTAATCTACTCAGAAGCGCTGCCAGTCCAACCAGGGCTAAACAATACAGTCTTGAGGTTTACAAAGAACGTATAGTGGTGTCACCCCTAGGCACTGAGCGGAGTGCAACAGGGAGCCCATTCTAGGTCGTAGGGCCAGCGACCGAAAAAGAGCGCCGCTGCTTTATGGTAGTCCGCGAGCGAGGGACTAACAGTTCGGCTTGATTAGCTGATCGTATTGGAGGAATTCAATAAATGAATCAAAAGAAACTTCATATAGCGCCGCTTCAAGATATCTCCTCAGAGGCGCTTCCGGTCCAATAACAATGACAATAAGAACAGCAAATAATAACATTGTTAATAAATAAATAAATAATGTCAGAGCAGGTTGTTTTGTATTCTCGATTTCAAAGCATAACTTTAAAAGCTACATTAAGAATCTAACAAACTGAAAATACCGTTTAAAAATAGTCAAGCGTTGCGGATATTTGCCTATGTCTGTCGGAATGAACACAATTTTCTGCATGGAAACTTTTGTAGCGGGGATAAAAAAATAATGAGACCCTACCTTCATTTCAGCTGCTCCGTCGCTTATAAGGGCACCTGCAGAAACGCTAATCATCGTCGAGAGATCCTGAGTGGCCGAGTGGGTTGGTAGCCCGCTCACCACGTCGGCGGCCCGGGTTCGATTCCGGATCGGTCGGTTTCTCAGAGATTAATTTCTCGGATCTTTACTGCGGGTGGCTCGGTCGCAATATAAATGTGGAGTACGAGGTTGCTTTCTGCCTCCGACACTGATCATCTTCGATATGAAAAAGTGTCGTTAAGCCCAAGTACACACAATCATCGTCGATATCAGGGCGTCGTTAAATAAACGTTATAAACAGCTGTATCCAGTGCCAGTCCCATGTCTGAAGCAAGGAGGAGGGAGACTCTAATCATCTTTGTTATGACAGGGTGTCGTTAAAGAGCACCGAACTAAATCGCTAGAATAACACCCAAATCGACCAACCGTAGGGTAAGGCTCGTGGCGTCCGCAAGATGTAAGTAAGTAAGTAAGTATATCCTTTATTGAGAAGAAGTAGCAAACGCACAGCACTGTACATGGCAATGTTAATACATTCAAACAAATAAACAACAATTTATATATACAACCAACGAATTGAATAAGAGGCTTTATTGTACATCAGAGGGAACATAGAGGAAGAAGAGCTAGAGCTAGTCATAGGGGAAAATGAAGGGTTTAAATAGCCAGATCTAGGGAAAACAGTTTATTTATATAGCATCCGGGCAGGGAAGCATTTCTAAGTCAGGATGTCAAACATGGGAAGCTCACGGTTATGGGACAGTGGCCGCAGGGAGTAGCGCGATTGTTTGATCGGCGATAACAATTTATTTATGCAATACATGACAAGGATTGTGCAGAATACAGGCAAAGAGTCTAATGCAATCCTAATCGTAATCGTAATCTCCAAACTTCTACAGCGCCACTCGAAAGCCAAACGCAGGGCACCAGCTTATTCACGAGCGCTGCATCTAGTCAGAGGGGTTGTCCAAAAGAGTAGTCCGAGGGAGTTCCGAGTAAAATTAACAGTACAATTATTGATACAGTTATCCTCTTAAACACCTTTACAATTCTTCCTTCAGTCACAATAAATATAGAAAATGCGTTTAATCGCTAGATCCAAAGGAACACCGCTAGTGTAGGGTCGACGTAAACGGCCTTTGGCGGCCACAAGCAGCTGATAAACAACGGAGAAATTGTCTACCATCGAGTGGTACCAGTCCTAAGCCTGACTTAAGGAGGAGGGCGACACCAGATAGCCTCATCATGAAACAGCATTGTTAAATGGAGAATACAACTACGAATGGAAATATATCTAGAGCATAAGTTATTGAGAGGTCGACGTAATTGGCGTTGGCAGCCACAAGATGTCGCTAAACTATAGAATGAATATATCATAATAGTGGTCGTCTTGGACACCTTTATATTTGAACACGCAATCTTCTGACGTTATAAATTCAGCAGCTGCGTTTAATTGGCACATTAACTCCCCGCTACACGTTCGTGCTATAATGCCGAGTAGTGCCGATCCCAAGCCAGGATAAAGGAGAAGGGCGACGCTAATGACCCTTGCTTCAACACAGTGTCGTTAAACTAAAACCACGACTAATACTAATCGGTATATTATTATGGAGCTGTAATATGCCAAAGAAGTATCTGTCGACGTCAACGGCCTTTCTCGCTAACTCTGGATTCATCCGCTCCAGGAGCAATAAACCAATTTTCTCAAAAGGTAAGGTCGACGTTAACGGTCCTTGACGGACACATGATGTCGCAAAAACAATTAATGAAACAGTTCTCTTTTTAGACACCTTTAAAACGCGTTCCTTAGACGCTATAAATACATGCAGCATAATTGCCAAGTTTAGATTAGAAACAATAGGCTCCGAGTGACGTAAAAGGTCCTTATCGACCACAATCTGTTGATAAACAACGAGATAATGCCTCTGATCCGATGGTGCCAGACCAAAGCATGGATTAAGGAGGATGGCGACGCAAATCATCTTCGTTATGACAGTGTCGTTAAACAGCAACTATATATAGCCTTGAAGCGTGTTATTCCTTTTGTAGTTATTCAGTTTGACGCCATCTTTAAGTGAACCAATCGAATCAATTTACCACATAGAAGCGACAAAAATGAATATTCATGAGACTGTGGTGGGGGGTTTGGTCCTTACACTGGGACATTAGCTGGCGTGGCACCCATTCAAATGGGCAGCGGTGGTGAAGGATCATACCCGATCAATTCATTGAAAATTGAACAAGGTCGAGGCCTTACACGATCGATAAAGCTAATCGTCTAAACGTAAGACAATGATAAAAAATTTCACGGCTCAATAGAAGTTCCTCTGTTGCGTAGTGTGAGTTCGACAGCTTAGGTATAAACATGAGCATCGCAGAACAGATTTTAGACACCTTTTATAGTAAAATTTGAAAAAGTCAAAAGCGAAAAACCGATTCCTTTAACGTTACTTTAACCGTTAACGTAACTTTTTAACTCCGCCACTGGTTGTACTCTGACAGTGCTAGTCCCAAGCCTGGAAAATGGAGGAGGGCTACGCTAATTATCTTTGTTATCACACAGTGTCATTAAACAGAACGATAGACCTACTACCTTTAACGTAAAACTCCGCCACTTCTCATACTCATAGTACCAAACCAAGAACGAGATCGACTCTGATTATCCTTATTACGTCAGGGTCGTTAAACAGCAACTAACCATTCATTAATTCATTCGGGAATTTATTTATATAGCCCCCCTTCAAGGAAACTACTCAGAGGCGCAACCACCACTTTACGTAAAAATAACTAAATAGTAAATGCAACAATTTCGTTAGACACCTTGAAAACGCTTTCAAACAATGCTATAAATGTCACAGACAAGCAGTCGAATTATCTAGGTTGTAGTAAAAGCATGTCGTTAAACAATGTACAAAATTAATATTAAATAAACTTAATGATAACTCGATGCATGGGTTAACACCTTCAAAACGCTTTCAGTGACTCTTGTGCCCCTTTTATTTGTTACTTGTAGTAACAATTAAAACTTTATAATTATATATAAATATATACTTTATATATATTATATATATATATATATTATATAATATATATATATATATACATTCGAGTGCATAACGGATAAGTGCAAAATTCGTTTATGTGCACAGAAGCTGCCCTGTCCCGTTATAATCTAGATTATTTCAATGGAAGCAGGGGCAGGGCTGGATTTAGGGGCCGGTGGCGCATTGGATAACATCTGGCGCAGAGACCGAGAGGTACCGAGTTCGAGCCCCCGTAGGGCGGATATGCTTTGTAGGCTGCTATTAGCGCCGTTGTATTGCAGGCTGTCTGTTCTGTTAGTAGTTAAGATTTAAATTGCATAACATGTAAATGTACAGCGCAGTGCGTTTGTCAGGCGCTTATTAAAGAAAAGATATTATTATTATTATTATTATTATTATTATTATTATTATTATTATTATTATTATATGTTACGCTGACTCATACAGACAAAGCTGCTAAAGTCATGTTTGAAGTTGTTGACATATTTTTAACAAATACCTTTTTTAAATTCATGTAAACGAAAATATATTGTGCCAGTGATGCACTTGCTATTACATTTGTAAGACAGTAGACGCTCATGTTCGGGACTTCGAACTTGGGTCCATTTTCAATTTACTCTTTTATCACAAACTTTGAACGAAGAGGCCGATTTGGATGAACTTTTTGTTCTGTTTGTCTACATGTGGAAAAATATTGACACCTAATTCTAGAACATTCAAGGTCATTTCAAGGTCAGAAAAATTATTCTAGCAAAAAATAAGAGAAACAGGCCAGATCGCCGCTATTAATGGTTGATATCGATTAATTCTATCGTGTGCTTCTCGACTTCAGTTTTGGTATGAAACGAGGCTACTAAAGTAATGTACGACGATCTAAGGTCATTTCGAGGTCAAAGAGGTCAATTTAAGATGAAAATCTGGGGAAATGTTCATAACTCAATCAAATAATGCTGATTCTTTTACCTGTTTGCTCGGGTAGATTAGGACTTCATTCGAGAGGACATAGTTATAAAAGGCTCATTTCAAGGTCTATTCTCCTGTTAAACACTACTCCGGCGCTTCCTTCAGTCGTTATAAATTCACCATAATGCGTGAACTCGGATGCAATCCAATCACTACGATGATCCCATAGCATTGATGGTGTAAGGTCAACGTTAACGGACCTTGGCGGTCACAAGAGTTGACATTCAACGCAAGAAACTGTCTACCATTGAGTGGTACCAGTCCTAATCCTCAGTTAATGAGGAGGGCGCCTACAAATATCCTCATTATGACACATCGTCCTTAAACAGAAACCACCGCTTCGGATGGAAATAATATCTAATTAGAACATTAAGTTACTGAGAGGACAACGTAGCTGGCTGTGGCAGCCACAATAAGGTGTTGCCAAACAATAGATAACACAGTGCATGCTCATTGCTCGTACTAGACACCTTTAACACGCCGTCCTCCGACGTTGTAAACGAAGCAACTCTGTTTAAATTATGCATAAAAAGAGCTGTAATATGCCAAAAATAATCTTTGTCGGCGGCAACGGCCTATGTTGTCATAAACTGCCGTTAAGTTAACCCTCGGGCTACCAAGGGGGGTGGTTGCCACCCCCTAGGTTTTTTTCATCTCAAACGTTTTCCGTATGGAATAAAAATTTGACCTTTTATAAGTAGCTGTAGGGGGTTCATTTGCACACGTTTTGAGGTAAAATGTGAGATGATATCTCACACCGTTCAAAACTTATACCCAATATACCCGAGGTACCAGGGGGTGGATACCACCCCCTAGATTTTCGACTATATCTTATCCGTCATTTAATATTAAGAGACACAAATTATATCATTCTATAGAGGGAATGTGGGGCTACATTTCTATGGTCACTGAGTTGACCTGAGACAACCGGAAGTGCTCAAAATAAATTATAATACGCGTAACATGTGTGAAAAATGGCTGAATGGAAGGACTCCCCCCTTAGTTTTTGTCTGTAGCGTATTCATTTGTCTTCCTGGAAGAGAAACAAAGATACCATTCTTTAGAGGGAATGAAGGGCTTTATTTGCATACCTACATCTTTGTCTTTTGAATACCGGAAGTGATCAAAATAAATAATAATTCGCATAATCTGTGTGAAAATGGCTGAATACAGCATTACAACGTAAACCGAATTAACCGATATATATGTATGGATATATATGTATGGATGTACATTTATACTATATAAACATGTGTAGGGATGATTGTGTGTATCTTTTATACATAGATTAGTTTCAAAACACACATAATCTTATATTTGTTTATCAAAAAAGTACAAAATGTACGCAATAATATACAATATTGCTAATTAATGGGTCCCGTTGTTAAAAGTGATGTAATTTCGAGGTGCATTCACATAATGTACAACTAAATATACCATTCTGTGCAGAAATGAATGCTGAATCCAATGCTATATTACAAGTTATGATATGTAAAACCAAACACGAAATCCAGGGGGTGGTAACCACCCCCCCTTGGTAGTCCGTGTTACAAAAAAAGCTTGGTAGCCCTAGGGTTAAACTCTGGATTGGTAGATAAAATCCGCCAGCACTCGTACTCTCGCAGTGCCAGTCCCAATAAATAAAGTAGGAGGGTTAAGGAGGGTTAATCATCTTTGTTATGACAGCAACTAACAAATAATCGCTATATCATTAAGGAGATGTGATATGCCAAAATAATTTCTGTCGACGTCAACGGCCTTTGTTGCTAAACTATCGATCCATCCGCTCCAGAAGCAATAAACCAGTTTTCTCATAAGGTAAAACCGACGTAAACGGTCCTTGGCGGACACAAGATGTCATTTTACAATTAATGATGCAGTGCTCTTTATACACCTTTAAAATGCTTCCTTTAGATGCTATAAAAACGAATACACGCGTTTCATCGCCATAGTCATAAAACGATAGTAAGTTAAGGGCGACGTTAACGTTCCTTAGAGGACATAAGCTGTTGATAAACAACAGAAAACTACCACCAAATAAAGGGTGCCAGTCCGAAGCATTGAGTATGGAGGGCGACACTAATCAACTTCGTTTTCACAGAGTGTCGCTAAACAGCAACTAACCAGTGAAGCGTGTTAGTCCTGTTGTAGGTTATTCAGTTTAACGCTGTCATTAAGCGAACAAATCGAAGCGTGAATCAAATTAATCAATTATCCAAATCGAAACAATGATGAATATTCATGAGACAATAATGGGGTTTCGGTCCACAAACGGGGACCATACAAGTTGTGGCACCCATTCAAACAGGAGCGGTGGTCAAGGATCTCACCTGATCAATTCATTAAGTTAGATTAGCTACGATTGGATCAGGCATATTACAGTAGTTTAGGCTAGATGCAATTTGATTAGATTAGATTATAAGATTAGATGGAATTAGATCAGTGGTTCCAAAACGGTTTGAACCGAGATACAAAACATGCTCTTGTGTAACTCCCGGTGAGTCACGCACCTTCATTACAAAAGTGTTTTCCTTTTTCCACAGAATTATTGAGAGAATGCTTTATTCATACTGATTCCGTATTCTGTTTTACTTGATGTGTGTACACCGGAGTGCGAATCTTCTGCAACCGGTTCAATAAAGAATAATTATACTTACTCAAATACTTACTCTACGAAATGTGTCTACAGTGCTCTACACGTCTAACAACTGCATCCATTAGGCCTACATATTTCTGCTTCATGGTCTTTCCACAAATAGTTCCTCCAGGTGAAGAACACAGTGTTGGTAGAGGGACGTATATAGCGAGACATAAATTCATGAGGAGGCAACTTCACAGACCATTGGCAAAATCATGGTCATTGGGGTCATTGGTCAAAAGAAGTTCCAGTATATAAAAGAAGCATGAAGAGGCAACTACCTCCTCATTCCTCAATGTAGTTACGTCTATGTGTTGGTATTTTAACATAGGTCGACGAATAATTTTCCAACTGTGCCACAGACACGCACCTCGAGTGGTTCCCTATCCAGGCTGGTGAACCATAGGTCAGATATACTGTGCATTTTATTCCATTCTATGTTATTTCTCCTGAAGAGTTTGAAACATGTCGCTCCCTTTGGTTGTCGCATGCGTCGACTCAGTTCGAAGAAGTTCCTCAATTACTTCCAAATTATCATTTGCTGCTCGAACAAAAATTGCCATCTGCATGAACAGTATCCGAAATGTCTTTGGCCACAGAAAAACTCACAAATTAAACAGTTTAGAATTGAAACACAATTGTTAGAAATTAATATTTTATTGTTCCGACTTTTAGATAACTCAGCGGGGAAATCCACAAGGTGTGTATATGCCCTGGTGTAACGACGCAGTTCATAGCGTAAATGATCGGTGTCGCCTTCCTCCGTATACAAGCGTCGGCCTGGCACCACCCGGTGTTAGGCAGTTTTCCGTTGTTATCACCAATTTGTAGCCGCCATTGGCCTTTAACGTCAACGTTATCCTACTAGTAAAAGTTTGCTGGTATAAACTATGCGATGAAACGCATTTGCTGAATTTATACCGTTGGAAGACTGCGTGTTAAAGGTGTCTAAGACGAGCGCGTTATTATCGATTGCTTAGCGACATCTTGTAGCTGTCAGTCTATTACTGCCTTTTCCTCGAGTTAGACATCTTCCCTCGGCAGGAGTAGTATCTGTTTAACAATGCTGTGTCATCACGAGGATATTTGGCGTCTCCCTTCTATATCTCAGCCTTCGGACGGGCACCGTCTGATTAAAGGCATTATCCTCTGTTTAACGCAGTTTTGTGGATGCCAACGGCGGTTAACGTCGACCTTCTATAATTGGCATGGAAAGCTTCAAAGTTACTTAGCGATGAAACGGTACTGATTTTATAGCATCGAAAGAATGCGTGTTAACGGTGTCTAAGACGAGCTCTGTATCATCACCAATGCGTGTTAAAGGTGTCTAAGACGATCTCTGTATTTTCGATTGGGATTTTCTTTCATATTATAAGTAGATTAACAACGCTCTGTCAAAGAGTAAATATTCAGCGTCGCCCTTCCCGTTATCAAGGCCTCGGACTGGTTTCACCCGATGTTTAGCAACTTTCCAGTGTTTATCTCAGTTTGTGGCCGCCAAGGACCGTTAACGTCGACATTACCCTATAAGTTGAATGAAGAGGATGTTGTTCTAGCGATTATTATTATTAATCAAAGGTTTAACGTCGCCTTATGACATCAAAGGCCGTTGACGACAATTCACAATGTATACCATACAATGAAAACGAGAAATTTAACGTCCAAACGACACCATTTAAAGGTGTCAAAATAAATCCTTACAATGTCACAAAATTCAATCTTAAACGACATAAAGTAATGCATCGGTTAGGCCTACTTTCTGTGATACACACACTGTGATTAAATGATTCGATACAAATTTAATTATAATAATATCATAACGTTAGATTCTTATTCTACTTGTACTCTTTTAAGTGATTATTTATTAATTTTCAGTTTAACGTCATCTAGTGACAACATTCACTATTTACCATTATACTTTTTTTTGAATAAAAATTTGATAAAAACAGCACAAACACTAAATGATATAGGTAATTGACCGTAATTCACAAAGTCGGCCTTTTACCCGTAGACTGTTCAAGCATCCAATACACTCAAACGTAAGTTTCATTAAGTAAACAAAAAATATTTGGTAGAAACATATTACAATTGCTTAAAGTTTGTTTTCAACATGTTCATTGAGACACAACAACTACATTTTCCTTATTACAACATATGAAGTACTGCATTATGAAACTATAACAATTACAAGAGGATATGACAAAAGATCTAGTGACTGTGCGCGTTTTCTGAATTTATAGCATTGGGACAATGCGTGTTAATGGTGTCTAAGACGAGCATTGTATTGTCTATTGCTTAACGACATTGTGTGCTTGTCAAAGCCGATTACGTCGACTTATCTTTTGTCATATCCTCTTGTAATTATTATAGTTTCATCCGTATTTGTAGTTTCGGATTAACGACGCAGCGTCGTAAGAGAGATTAACATAATCGCCATCCGATAGCGCATTGGATAACATATGGCGTAGAGAGCGATAGGTACCGAGTTCGAGTTCCGTATACGGCGGACGCGCTTTGTAGGCTGCTATTAGCGCTGTGTATTGCAGGCTGTCTGTTCTGTTAGTAGTTAAGATTGTTTCAATTGCATAACATGTAAATGTACAGCGCAGTGCGTTTGTCAGGCGCTTAATAAAGAAAAGATATTATTATTTTATTATTATTAATAAACCTGACTGGCAACACCCAATGTTAGGTAGTTTCCTGTTTCTATTCATTCAGAGGATTTATATAGCACTTCTTCAAGGGAACTACTCAGAGGTACTCCCGACTTCAGCACGGCCAACGGGAAAAAGGGCCTACCGTCGAATAGTACCAGTCGTAAACCTAGATAAAGGAGTAGAGCGACGCTAATCAGTCTTAAGACGCAACGTCGCTAAACAGGAACTACAGCTACTAATGGATATGTATATATATATATATATATATATATATATATATATATATATAATAATTTGAATATCACTTAAAGGCGACGTAATTGACCTAAGCGGCCAAAAGAAGTTGCGGTAAATCACCTGATTTAATTTTTCCAGTGGCAATGTAGGCTTATTACATGACTTTCACACGTGAAATTAATTCACCCGATTAAACAGGTGTCCAGTACACACAGCAATGTCTAGCAGGATGGTATCGAAAGCGCTCTTTTAACAATGACCATTCTCATTTTGCCGCCTTCCATGTCCTATCAATGCTTTGTGAATTGGCTCCTGTTTTCGGGTCAACGAAGTTTAGGGAGTGATTAACCGTTTCGTGTGTCATGGCAGGAAGTCTTCCATACGAATGGGTACGACAAAATACGTCATATCAAACACTTCCAGTATATACATGTATAGTCCGTGCATATTGCAGGTCAACCAATGTAAGTAAGTAAGTAAGTAAGTACGTGTTTTATTGAACCGCCTGCAAACGCACTGCGGGACAGTGTCGTCATTAGAAAACATAGATAAAACTAACCCTAACCCTGACCCTAACCGACCCTCACGACGCGTAACAACGACGCATAACCTCAACATATCCGACATAGACTATAAAAATTTACGTCGTGAGGGTCGGTTAGGGTAAGGGCAAGGACCAATATACACAGGACTTGAATCTCCCTATGTAAGCGCGTTGGACAGAAAATGGCGGCCTATGGGGCCTGGCCACCTAGCGACAAAGGTGTAGAACCTCGTGTTTACCATGCTAAACGCCTATCTCCGTAGTTTAGATTATTTAACTGAACGTCATTAAAAATAGCTTTACATTTATTATTATTAACTTTTCTTTGATCCTTAGAAACTGAAAGAAAAATAATCCTGATTTGATTTTCCTCAAATTCGTGCAATTAATCGCTGAACAACACATCGGGTCGTCCATGCTTTTTTATGTCCACAGACCCTTCTTACACCCGCATCGCCAGGTGGCGCCAGGCTCGTAGCCTTAAACCGGAAGTACACGATATTTTCACGAGTAACCAATCCTGTAATATAGAATCCTTGGGGTAAGGGTTAGGGTTAGTGTCGTCATTAGAATACAGATACAAACAGTCCCACGGTGCTTAACAGAGAAGAAAGGCATAGAAATTTATTCGGGTGAATTAACAGACAAGGCTTACGAAAAATTAAATCGGGTGAATTAACCGACAAGTACCGAAGTCGCTTCATAGTGGGCTATACAGTGCTGTCTTACACACCTTTAACACCCAGTCATATAACACTATAAATTTTAAAAATGCCGTTAATAGCTCAAATGAGCTGCAATATGCCAAAAACTAATCTTTGTCGGCGGCAACGGCCTATGATGT
>JACEVL010000288.1:330000-357271 GCA_020284085.1 Aporrectodea caliginosa | reverse complement strand
ATCCTCCCTGCTTCGTACCACGTCCCTTAGTTGTGCGAGGCTCATCGCTGTCCTCCTATACGGCCGCCCCCTACTCCTCCCCGCACGCCAGCATCATCTTCTCCAATCCCTCTGCTCTCATTACATGTCCAAAGTACTCTAGTAGACGTTCGATATAGATGCAATGCTGAAGAAATGAATTTCTGTTACACATTCTTCTTGGGACACGATTTCATTGTGCCAAGGCTGATCATTTATACTGTTTCCTTGCAGCAAATATGTTGCTGACACGACATAGGTACTGTTTTTATAATGGTAACTTCGTAATCTTATCATATATTACGATTACAAGACGTTAAGCATATTTTCAAACCAATCGCTCTTCTTGTTCGACCTGGTAAAGGGAAGGGTCTGTGAGCACTGTCTTCCAGTTGGAGTAGGAAGCTAAAACTTTGCCAGAATAATACAATTAACAAGTGTAAAAAACTGAGGGGGTGTCGTGAAATTTAGCTTCAACTTCATTTTTTACCATTTGACAATGAACCACCCTATCTTGCAGATACCCAGTATGGGTTTAGGAAACATTTATCCACAGAGCTGGCTTTACTTGATCTCACTAACCAAATCAGCAAAACCTTAGATGACCACCAAACCACAATTGGAATTTTTCTAGATCTATCAAAAGCCTTTGATACTGTGAATCATGCAATACTTTTGGATAAACTCGAGCACTATGGAATACGGGGTACCCCCCTCAGTTGGTTTGCGAGTTACTTATCAAATAGATATCAATATGTTGCCCTCAATAACGCTTGTTCATCTTTCTTACCAATAACGTGTGGTGTGCCGCAGGGCTCAGTCCTCGGGCCTCTTTTATTCCTCCTGTATGTAAATGATATTCAATCAGTAACCAATCTGAGCTTGATTATGTTTGCAGATGATACAAACATCTTTACAACTGGATATTGTCCTCTCCTGTTAGCTGCATCATTAAATGATAAATTGAAAGATATAAGTCATTGGTTCTCAGCGAATCTACTTTCTCTAAACTTAAAAAAACATGTTTTATGATATTTGCCAAAAAAAGTACTTGGATATTGATTTCAATATTACTATAGATGGAGTACCTCTGACACAGGTGCATGAAATTAAATTTCTTGGTGTAGTACTTACTGATGACCTCAAATGGAGGAAGCATGCTGACATGGTAGTTAATAAAATATCTAAAATAGTGGGTATACTCTACAGGATTAACCATATCCTTGATCTCGACAAACTAAAACTACTATACCACACCCTACTTGAACCGCATATGACATACTGCTGCTCTGTATGGTCGTCGCCACACAGAACCGGGAATTTAGACCGGATATTGAAACTTCAGAAAGCTGCTGTTAGAATAATCACCCACTCTGCTTAATTATCTCATTCCAATCCTTTATTCTGCACCTTAAGTATAATAAAAATTTACGAGTTGTTGCATTTATCTAAACTTGTGCTCATGTTCAAGTTTGTACATAATATGTTACCAAAAAAATTCTCCAGTTATTTCACAACAGTTGATCAAATTCACTCCCATAACACTCGGAGCTCATCCAATTATGTGGTTCCTTATGCACGCACTGCATCCAGAGCGGGCAACCTCCAGGTCTTGGGATCTCGCTTGTGGAATTCACTGTCTGATGAACTTAAAGAAGAGAAATCTCTGTTCACATTTAAAAGAAAACTGAAAATAGGTTACCTACTAAAAAATACAGTGAAAACTAACTTTGTTAGAAATAATAGGTCTTTACTGAACAAACCATCCTTTTTTGTCTTGACCAACTTCGATGCACACATTCCTTAGTTATGTAGTAGTGTTATTCTAAATAGTGCTTTATTTAGTTTTATTTCATTTCATTTGTGTTTTGTTCTATTTTATTTCTTTTGTCATAATTTTGTCATAAAATTTGTCTCTGTTTACTTTGGTTCTGATTTATGTGCTCCATGATGATGCTTAATGTATAAAATGTCTAATGTATAGTACTAAAACTATTCGGACTCAGCTGCCTGTTAGTATAATTTAATTTGGATCTGTGTGACACTAAACGTTGACTGAAATGTTAACCAGGTACTAGGGGCCAGGGTGGTATAAGCTTTTAGCTTTTTCCTGGCTTCCTGTTGTGCAGTGACTGAACTGTTTCTGTCATGATGTAGGCCCTATATTGTTATCTGTTCTGTTGTCTGATGCAATAAATAAATAAATAATATAAATAAATAAATAAATGTGTACAATTTAACTCTGAATAGCTTTCGGAAGTTCGGACACTTAGTAGAAAGGATTAATCTTCTGCGGCGGAAGATACCGCCACAATATAAACGAAAATTTTACTTCTGCGGCTGTAACCTTTTGCGCATGCGTCACGCATGCAACTTGAAAACATCTTAAAATGGCGGACGTGTGGCCAGTTCAAACATTTCGCCGAGGATTTATCCTTGCTCAAATGAATTACTTATTATATTGGCGTCGTGAGGATCGGCTAGGGTCAGTGTTATGTTTAGGCCTAGGGCTAGAGTCGTTTTTAGATAAAATGTGAAAAAATTTCCACCGCAGAATACGTTTTCGCGGGTTGCGTGGCGGCATTCTCCGCCGCAGAAGTAAGTTTTAGCAGGTTGCGTGGCGGAATTTCCGCCGCAGAAGCACCACGCTAGTAGAAAACTGGGTTATCCCGTAGTTTAGGTTGCTAAATTATTCTAATGTCTTCAATGTCGTACTTGACGTCGGTAAGTAAGCACTCTACCTATGTCCGTCATAACTATAATCAATCCCGCTTCCATTTCATCGAGAATTTATTTTAATCAATCCAGCTTCCATTTAATGAAAAAATGACCCAACTTCTATTTAACCAGAAAAATATTTTTCATCAATGGAACTTTTATGTAAGCAAAGAACTTTTCCCATGGGTCCAGCTTAGACTGACGGAAACAATTATTTTCTTTATTCCAGCTTCTATTGCATCAAAAACTAAGTTTCATCAATCCAAATTCTATTTACGATAAAAATTATTTCCGTCAATCCAACTTGTATTTAAACTTTAGATAGAAATGGTTTCATCAGTCCCACTTCCAGTTAGGGAAACAATTTTTTCCAGCAATCCAGCTTCCATTTTTCAATTTGACGATATAAAATAATTTACCAACCTAAACTACGGTTTTACCGAAAAGAGTTTTCGGGAAATCGGACTCTTGTGTATTTTCAGCGTTTTCGGCTTTCGGGGATTCGGGTTGACCTCTGGCGGATTCTCGTAGCTCTAGTGTTCCACATAAGTATATCCTTTACTGAAAGAAGAGTCAGAGTTGGATGAACACCTTTGTTCTGGTTGACTCAATAAATTCCGGGTCATTCAAGGTCACACGGCATTAGAATAACTCCCGTTACGCAATAATTTATTGGTCAAAGCTGGGCGTGATTTATGTTGCCGAGGATGCTCTAGGCCTAACGTCCGGCGGGTTATTAACGCATGCAAAGCATTTCAAATAAACAAAACCACAGTCAAAAAAATCAAATTGCTTACTATAATATTCGTTATTAAATTAAATATTATCCATAAGAAAACAACGACCGACCAAACACGAGAAATAAGATTCCAAATACAATTATTAGTTATTACACGAAGGTAACGTGCTTTTTTAATTAAGTGAGTAAGGAAGTATATACAATAATAATTAGATTACTACATGGATTGTGTATGCATTGCTTTGTTTTTATGATACTAGTTAACTGTGCATTTGTTGTTTGAAGATTGTTTTATTTCCTGTAAGAATAACTATGGACACCATAACAAGGATTGTTTGAAGACGTAGGCTACTGTTGTAAATGATGAATATTAAAACAAAATACTGTTAGATTAATGAATGATGAAACTAGGGTGACCCTGCTAGCGGAAACCTTATGTTCCTTTGGGTCTGCCTATTGACGCCACTGAACATGAATGTCTTGATTATGTTTGTTTGTGATAAGTAGGCCCTATTATGGTCAGACGTTTTAAGGAGTTTGGGGGCCCTAGGCACAACCTCTAACCTTAAACGTAATCCGATTTCCGTCTCAATCTCTCGGTCTCAGATATATATTGTATTAATGCATTGCGTGTGCATATGTGGCATTTTGTTAAATTTATTGATGTAGGTCTAGTACTAAACTGCTAACACAGCTAACACCATGGGCGTCCGCAGGAATTTTTTACGGGGAAAATTTTTTAAGGGGAAAAGTTTTGAATTGCTGGCACGGTGGACTAACAAGGGTCCCGAAAGCAACCTATCACGTCACCCTCGTTACTCGCTCCCGCGATTAGAGGGTGTGGAGCGGATCTCAACAGCTGCTAGCATTTCTGGAAGCATTTGACATGATATGGCGCCTATTTTTGTTAGCGTTCTTGGATCCGTTTTCAGCTATATCTGAACGTTTATTTAAAAAACAAACTGTTAAAAGTTTCAATGTTTTTTATATATTTTAATTTTTTCAGGTTTATCTTGACTAGTTTGAATAATAAATAAAACTGTTGAAAAATCATAGCTATTCATTGTTAAAACTAAGATCATAATTAATTGTTTTTAATATTTGCAAAATCCAGGTGCAAATGCCCCTTTGCCCCTCCCGACGCCCATGGCTAGCACAACAATCTTTGTAGGCCTAATACAAATATAAAATAGAAATTTAGTTTAACATAGGCTACATTAAAGTTCTTATTGTTAAAAATGGCAAATCGGAGATAAGCTAACAAACAATCAAAGTCTGCATAATAGAAAGGGTATAGAAACTATCAAAATAACTTAACGTTAATATATTGGATGTGGCAATGACGTGACAACAACAGCAGTTTTAGATTTTGTTAACTTAAATAAGTTTGCCAAGTTCACTACCGAGTACCGACATGACGACATCTAGTCTACTATCTGTGAGAAATTTGATTACGCTTTGTTGTAATTTAAAATTTTAAACAATTTATAAAATGACTAGATTAGAGGACTGGGAGAGGTTTCATATTAAAAATTCATATTTACTTACCAAGACATAAAAAATTCTTTGATAGCGTAATTAGCGTTGTAGAAAGCAGACGAATGAAAGCAAATATATAAAATTTATAATAAGCTGTGCGCCATGCTTTAAAATTATTGATTTATTTCAGTCTAACTTCTCTAGCGTTCTGCACAGACTGCGTTTATTACCCATAATTAGCCTATATTTATTTAACTAAAAAACGTATGTTCAAAGATGTTTTATTGATCTAACTTTGCAGAATTGTTGGAACTTTATTGTTGAGTAATATTTATCGTATTGTTATTACATGGTCGCGATGTAGTTTTAGTTTTTGGGTTCCGCCGCGGGGCCCCTCTGTTTCACGGGGCCCAAGGCACGTGCCTCTCGCGTGCCTAGGCCTTAAAACGGCACTGAGTAAGGAAGTCAATATTCAATTGATTGAATTAGGTGAAAATGCAACTTATGACTAGGCTATACGAAAGTCATGGTCAAAAAGCTAAAAACTTGCGGCATACTTTTAAAAAAATTGCCAAATTTACTGCGAATTCACGGCAAAGTCATATTTTGTTCATAAAACGATTGTTTCGATGATTTGTCTACGACGTTAAAGTCGGAGCAATTACTTTTTACGACGTTATGGGAGTGGCGCTATATAAATTATGCGATTACGTATTTACCTAGGCGACCATTACCACTGGCCTCTTTGGCGAGTCTCCGTCTCAGATCTTCCGCTCTAGCAGTCAACGGTCTCCGCTCTAGTTAATGTGCCTTGTCTTCTTTCCTTTTCTGGACTTTTAGATGCTCAATGACTTTCTCTTTCTGGACAACTGAGGAACCATAACAACTGCAATCGACCAAAAACAGTTCTGTACAACCGACGCAACAAAACAGCCCGACTGCCAATTGACAGTAAAATGAATTGTACGATTGATGGGACTTACTCAGAACTTCTGAATTTGTAGCATCAAAATTGCCTCTCAAATGAACCAGATGGTGAATCGTAACTTCTGGTAACAAACAAAGGTCAGCAAAAATACATGTTAAAATTCACCCAAATCTGTCTTACAGGTGACACATACAGATACAGTAAAATGAATTGTACGATTGATGGGACTTACTCAGAACTTCAGAATTTGTAGCATCAAAATTGCCTCTCAAATGAACCAGATGGTGAATCGTAACCTCTGGTAAGAAAGAAAGGTCAGCAAAAATACATGTTAAAATTCACCCAAATCTGTCTTACAGGTGACACATAAACAAACGTCACGTCATAACGGCAACAGTTCACATACGTTACAGCACTGAACTCAAAACTTTCACAAAATCACCGCTGCAATATTTTACTCACACTACAGGCAAATTCTCCCCATAAATATTCAAATTGATTGCTAATGAAATTTACAGGATAATTTCTCATTATTTCAACTTCCTGCAGATGCAATGTATCTGTAAATTTATATAGCGCCGCTCACAGTGCTACACCAATCAGAGTACGTATTAATACATTATTTCGGTACTTGTCGGTTAATTCACCCCATTTCGTTTTTCCAATGGTAATATCGAGGGCTGACAAGCAAAGGTGCACATCTCGGGTTTTTAGTATTCAGAGATATTCGAATTTGGAAGTTTGGACTTCTTGCATAATTCAGCAATTGGTAGCAACAGAATTGTAAACCCATTTTAAATAACTGTGGACATTGCTCTTCAACCTCAAACCAAAATTGTAGGGCTGCCGTTATAAATTAATTTGCAAAAAATGTTTTTATAACAGAGACTATCGAAAAGTTGCAAGATGTGCACCTTTGCCTGTAAAGGCAAGGAGATGCGTACTTTTGCCTGTAAGGATATGTACCATTGTCTGCAAGCACAAGGAGTTGCGAACTTTTGCGTGTCAAGGCAATGGATCTTTGCCTGCAAAATCAAGGATCGAGTTGTGCACTGTTGCCTGTTAAGATAATTCTGTAGGCCCTACTTTTGACAGAAAAAGCAAGGAATAGAGGACTTTTACCTTATAGTCAGTGTTGTATTAAATGGCAAACAGTACTGTCCATTATTATTATTCTAGTTATGGTGTGCATTTATCGTAATCATAATCTCCAAACTTCTAAGGCGCCACTCGAAAGCCAAGCGTGGGGCACCAGCTTATTCACGAGCGCTGTGTTGAGTCAAAAGGGTTATTTTGTTTCCGTAAGAGTAGTCCAAAGATGGAACGGGTCGAGTTGCCATAATTATGATGACGGGACCGAACAGCTACTAAGGCAGGTGTCGCCTGGGTCTGGCATAGGAAGGTGGAGGATCAGATGAGACAGGGTCAGAGTTCTTGAAAAGGTGTGATATCAGTTTTGAATGAAACGTTATGCATTTTATGTTCTTACTATGACACCTTAATTATTAAGCTTATAGAAAAAGGAAGCATTAGGCAACTTGAATAGTTTTAATATAATCTGCATTTCAAAGAAAGTATCAAAGTCATAAAAACAAAAGGAATATCTAAACTAAGCTGAGAATAAAAAGTTATGGCCAGCAACGATCAAAATATTATTACTTCTCTTTTTCCGATGCTTCTTCAACATTAGGTTCTGGCAAATTGTCCTTCAGCTTCCCAAAGTCATAAAAATGCCAAAAGGAATATCTAAACTAAGCTGAGAATAAAAAGTTATGGCCAGCAACGATCAAAATATTAGTTCTCATTTTCCGATGCTTCGTCAACATTCGGTTCTGGCAAATTGTCCTTCAGCTTCCCACAGCAATCCAAATTCCGAAAGAAATCGTGCACAATTCAAGCAAATCGGATTTCTTTGCGTTGGAAATGGGCAACTGTTTGGAGTATGCTGATTTTAACCCTCCTGGAATTGAATTGCTTTCTTCCGTCGTCGCCCAACTCTTGCGGTTTGAGGAATAACTCCAAACGTTTCATTGTCAAAGCTGGTCTTATAAGATATTTGGCATGGATGGTCTTTCTCGTAGCGCAAAAATCTTATATTGAACCAGTTCACTGTGTTCTTGTTGGAGTTCACAATTGTCTCATCCGCCAAGGATCGGAGGTCATAGAAGTCAGAGAAAGACAGTTAAGGTACTAGTGAATCCAGATCTATTGTCATACAGGCAAAAGTTCACATATAGAGATGTGCACTTCTGCCAGTTAAGGATGTCCCGGTGCAGCAATGGACAGCACCTTTCCTTTCGCAGAAGTACACATTTTATATATGCACTTTTGCCTGACACTAACCGGCACCGCAACAGTTTATTATCTTCAGTTAATAATTATGTAAGTCTGGCTGAATTTATGATCGAAATACGAGTAAGGAATTTACACCCAAAAAGTACACATTTATAAGCAGTTACGACGTTTTGCTGTTAAGGTGCTAGTGAATCCAGATCTATTGTCATACAGGCAAAAGTTCACATATAGAGATGTGCACTTCTGCCAGTTAAGGATGTCCCGGTGCAGCAATGGCAATTTCCGCGCAGAAGTACACATCTTATATATGCACTTTTGCCTGTCGAAAATAAGATAGTCCAGAAGATACGAATTATTTAAACGTGATTTACGATATAATGATTTGATTTGATTATTAAGCGCTTTTATCAGAAGGAAGAGCAAAAAATTCTGAAAATTATGATACCAAATACTCAATTTCGATAAAAATGGTACTTATGCACCTTTGCTTCTAAGCCCTCGATATGTTGCCCACGTAAAATTAATTCACCCCATCAAACCGGTGTCGAAAACACAGCACGATGGTATAGAAAGAGATCTTTTAATTATAACTATTCTGATTAAAGCGAAGTTCAGAATCATTTCTACCATGCAGATGGGTGTACCGTGGGACTGTTTTTATCTGTCTTCTAATGACGACACTAACCCTAACCCTGACCCTAACCGACCTCGCGACGGAAAGTTTTATAGTCCATGTCAGTTACGTTGAGGTTACGCGTCGTTGTTACGCGTCGTGAGGGTCGGTTATGGTCAGGGTTAGGGTTAGTATCGTCCATATTTTCTAATGACGAAACTCTCACTGGTTGACCTGCATTATACACGGGATATATATATATATATATATATAAACTGGAAGTGTTTCATATGACATAATTATTTCCCCGTGTCCCTTCGTAAGGAAGACTTGACAGTTGACACACGAAAAGGTTAATCACTCCCTAAACTTCGTTGACCCGAGGAAAGGAGCCAATACACAAAGAATTGAGAGGTCACGGAAGGCGGCAAAAATTAGAATTAAAAGGAAAGAAACGCGTAAAAATTTATTCGGGTGCATGAACAGGCAAGGTAGACGCAAGAATGACATGGGGTGAATTAACCGACAAGGTAGACGAGAAAATGAAATGGGGTGAATTAACCGACAAGTACCATTATTTCTACTTCTGTCATCATTATTAGTATTAATCAGTTGTTTACATAAAGCTTATTTACCAATTCACCTCAAAAACGCAGGCAGCTTGAAAACAAACAGCCTTCAATTGTTTAGAGGTGGAGTGTCGGTCAATGTGAAAAAAATATTTCAACTGAACCACTAGTAATAGGTGGCAAAAGTTGTCATTTGTTATACTGATTCATAATATGTAAGGGTTATTTGCATTATTTTTAAGTTTTGATGCTCCCAGAGGGTTTGAATGTTCAAAAATATAGAATCGCATTTTGCAAATTCGTGCTTTGTATCATATTTGACACAATTAATTATGACCATCCATAACTACCAGTGCGATTATATTTAATCCACTCATACACACCAAGATATTAATGTATAATTAGCATTTGTAATGGTTCAACATTTCTTAAATTTTTTTTATCTCCATCTAAAAGTTGCAGAAAATGCAAATTTAGAAAACGTCAGAAAGAATTGAAATAGGCCCTACAAAGCCATTGACCTACTAATGCTAGGGGTTTATAAAAGCAATACTGATTGTTTTGACTGACAAAGTAGTGTTAGGCTGAAATTCTAACAGCAATTATAGTCAGCTTTTGTATTGAAATATGGCATTTTTTCACGTGATTCCAGACGGACACGTATAAATCCGTCTCTTGATTTTGCACCGCAAACTGCAGAAGAAGCTTCCGTAACTAGTTTTACGCAACGTTCCACTGCCTGTGTGTGGCATGGATACTTTGGAAAGTCGATCACAGGGGCAGCACCAATGGCAACGAACATCTTAATGTCATTTTCTGAAATGTCTGTGAGAACAGGTGGTTCAGTAATTACAGTTTTTTGCCAGTCTATCAGATCAAAGTAGTCTTCCGCATTGAAATTCAAGTCTGGAACAATGAATTGCCGTACACCTTTACCTCCAGAATTCTGTGATCTTGCTTTCAATATGCGACGCAAGCCAAGCTCACGAATGTGTTTTCTGTGATCCGTGACCATGCACAACAGTATGTTTTCTGGATGTGCAAAGAAAGCATTACGAGATATGACTGGATCAACGATGGCTTTGTGTTCCTGTGACAGATAACGTGACTTCATAATGGTGTGTAAAACGTGTTTTGCACCATCTTTGCAAGAGCAATTGATCTTTATGGCAAACCACATTGGAGCATATACTTTGATGATGTAAGTCACAATGGTTGTCAAATTCACTGAAGGTTCCTTGGTTGAGACATATAGTCGAAGAAGCCGGTTAGCTGTTGTGAGCCATCTAGCATGAGATATTGCACCTGGATCTTTTCGTGACAACTCCATTGAACATTTACCTAGAATCACAGCCTGACACATGTCGTACAGATACCTTTGGTCAGTACTAAGATCCACATCATTTAATTCTGGCAATTCACCGTCAACGGCTTGAAATACAGCTACGGGCAGTTTTTCACAAGATACCAGTTGCCTGCCTAATGGACCTGAAAATGCTCGTGGTCCAGATGTTGCCCCATCTATATACTTCAGGAGATGTCTTAAAGGCAACTCATTTGCATGAAGCTGGCAAACCAGCCACTGCAGCGGTTTCTCTAATTCTTGCTCGAGCAACCGTATTGTACCGCCAATTCTCCCAGTATTAGCATTTGTTCCATCACAACCAATGGCTACTAGTTTATCCAAAGATTTGTATCTGTCTTTCAAGAAGGTCATTATGCTGAGTTTGGCATCTTTTGCTGTTCCTGATAAGGGAGCAACATGTCCGATATACTTAGATCCGGGTTCCTCAACCAACGACAAATGTTCTTCCATTACCTTCCTTTTGTACCACCGAGAACCATGTTTCATTATTGTTATTGTGCTGTCCTTTCTTCCATCAAAATACAAACTTCGTACAACGCCATCGAGATCGGTTTTTTGGATTGATTGCCGTTTGGCTTGACGTGCTCTTCTAACTTTGCTGCGATCGATAACACTTGATGTTTCTTCTTGTGTTATTACACCGAAATCTTGCAAGACTGCTGATGCGATAGCTGCAGCAGCTCTATCGGAGACTTGGTGACGATCGCAAGCTCTTGCAAGTGTCGGAAGATGTACTTTCAACCTTTTTTTCTTCGGTTTCAGACTATTAGGTGTTTGATTTGATTTTCTAGTATGGTTGCCTCGGACTTCGCTTAACGGAATATCATCATCTGACTCTGATATTGTGATGTGCCTATCTTTCAGTTCTGATAATGTTATGTTATCATCAGCCTCTGGATCCGATTCAGGTTGAGAATCACAGTTTTGCTTGGTGGCTTCACAAATATCGGCAAACATGATATGCCTCTCTGCTCGTTCTTTTTCTGCCCTTTTTCGCTTCAGATTTCTGTTTATCTTCTTTGTTGTAGCAATGTCAACTCTGCCAATGAACATTATTCTCAAATTCCGCTGATCATTGAGAAACATCTGCTCACCAGCAGGAACCTTACGGAGCTTGTCGCATTTGCAAAGGTCGAATTTGCACTTGCATGCCGCAATGTCAAACAAACTGGTTTTCCCTTCTTCTCTAAAACGACTTAGCTTCTCCTTGTATTTTCCATCTTGCTGTCGTCCTTTGAAAGGTTTCAGGAGTTTCATATATTTCCCTCGAAACCGGCATAGAAGTTGCAGCACTCGTTTACGCGATACAATTGGAATTGATGCTCGGTGCCAGATTTCTTCTATTCTTTCACAAACTGTTTCAGAAATATCAGCCACCAACGGTTCTTTACTTGTGCTGCTCAACTTCATCAAATTCCGTTGAAATAAATAAAACTTTAAGACATCTTGGTAAGTTGGAAGCACATTATCTGGAAGTGGGCTTGGTGAACCAAATATTGGACAGTTCACATCTTTTCTTGTCGTGAGCTGCTTCATTTTTGCTGCCATGATTAATCATTACTCAATAAGCTGAATCTGAAAATAATATTAGACGCTATATACTAGACAATTAGACACTGACAGGCACACTAATAGTTTGAGATATGCTCAGAAAAATCTAAATTTGAAAATGGATTTTGAATGGTTAAATGTCCTTATCTAAAGGATCAAATTTTAACTTGAAGCAAACTATTTGAAACTTTAAAATAAATCAATAAGACAATAATCTCACCTCCGATTTCGTTTATTTACTTTTCAATAAAAATAAAATGGCAGAAGCACCAAAGATATGGCAGAAGCACCATAGATATATGATACATTACAGATTAATGGGTCAATTCTTTTACTCACTTCAAGTATATTTAAGTGAGAAACTTTTTTTCTCGTTATTTATAGATTTGAAGTTTTAAAAGTTTGGCTCCTACCATTATGAACTATACATTTTCAGAAACTACATGAAAAAGACTTCAAAAATTCAAATTCTGAAGTTTGAGAGATTTGCAGAATCTTTGGTAGCCCCCTTCAAATATGTGACCAAACACCAATTTTCATGTCCGCTAAAAATTGGTCCTGAACTTCAAATCGTTTGGGGAGCATCAAAACCAAGACCAATATCATTTAAAATTTTTCACAGCACTACTGATATCCAATGTCAAGTTTCTCAACCTATCAATTTTACGCTCCACCCTTTTGCAAAAGGATGCCAAAATGCTAAAGCTGTTGCTGGGTATGTATACATGTGTGTACATGTTTGTACGCATATTCTGCATTGTGCATATGTATAATTGTACGCATGCATGTCTCTATGTATAGTGTATGTACATTTTGTATGCATATAATATCATTGTACCAGTCAATGCATGTCTATATGTATGTAGATAGATAGGTGGCACTCCGGCATGTAAACACCTGTGCTGGAGTGCTTCTGAGTAGATAACCTTGATCGGGCTTAATATAAATCTCCTAAATGCATGAATGAATTAAATGAACGCATCATTGCCTTTAAAGAACCCCACAGAATTGCTGCATTATATGACTGATTTGAACAAGTTCATTGTAAAGATGTTTGCAATAGATGTTGGTAAGCATGCCACAGAAGACTGTTCCAGACAGGTCAATAGTCATTAGAGAAATCTCTAATGGCTAAGAGGACAAGACAGGCTGTTGACGTATCAGGCAGAAACTGGAGCAGCTAGCCTATGTTTTTGTTGAATGCAATTCCCTCTTTTCATTTTAATGTCCCCAGAGAAACAAGTAAGAAAGAAGAGAGAACGAAGCAGAGAGAAAGAGACGGATGGGACGGGGAGGCATACCTTCTTGAGCATTGCTGAAGGGAGCGCTGACTTTGTCTTTATCAACCACCACCGTGTCTGCCACAACATCAGACGCATTGACTTTGTCTTTATCAACCACCCCCACGTCTGCCACAACATCAGACGCATTGACTTTGTCTTTATCAACCACCACCGTGTCTGCCACAACATCAGACGCATTGACTTTGTCTTTATCAACCACCACCGTGTCTGCCACAACATCAGACGCATTGACTTTGTCTTTATCAACCACCCCCACATCTGCCACAACATCAGACGCATTGACTTTGTCTTTATCAACCACCCCCACGTCTGCCACAACATCAGACGCATTGTTTTTGTCTTTATCAACCACCACCGTGTCTGCCACAACATCAGATGCATTGACTTTGTCTTTATCAACCAACCCCACATCTGCCACAACATCAGACGCATTGACTTTGTCTTTAGCGACCACCCCCACGTCTGCCACAACATCAGACGCCTTGACTTTGTCTTTATCAACCACCACCGTGTCTGCCACATCATCAGACGCATTGACTTTGTCTTTATCAACCACCACCGTGTCTGCCACAACATCAGACGCATTGACTTTGTCTTTATCAACCACCACCGTGTCTGCCACAACATCAGACGCATTGACTTTGTCTTTATCAACCACCCCCACATCTGCCACAACATCAGACGCATTGACTTTGTCTTTATCAACCACCCCCACGTCTGCCACAACATCAGATGCATTGACTTTGTCTTTATCAACCACCACCGTGTCTGCCACAACATCAGACGCATTGACTTTGTCTTTATCAACCACCCCCACATCTGCCATAACATCAGACGCATTGACTTTGTCTTTATCAACCACCCCCACGTCTGCCACAACATCAGACGCTTTGACTTTGTCTTTATCAACCACCACCGTGTCTGCCACATCATCAGACGCATTGACTTTGTCTTTATCAACCACCACCGTGTCTGCCACAACATCAGACGCATTGACTTTGTCTTTATCAACCACCACCGTGTCTGCCACAACATCAGACGCATTGACTTTGTCTTTATCAACCACCCCCACATCTGCCACAACATCAGACGCATTGACTTTGTCTTTATCAACCACCCCCACGTCTGCCACAACATCAGATGCATTGACTTTGTCTTTATCAACCACCACCGTGTCTGCCACAACATCAGACGCATTGACTTTGTCTTTATCAACCACCCCCACATCTGCCACAACATCAGACGCATTGACTTTGTCTTTATCAACCACCCCCACGTCTGCCACAACATCAGACGCATTGACTTTGTCTTTATCAACCACCACCGTGTCTGCCACAACATCAGATGCATTGACTTTGTCTTTATCAACCAACCACCACATCTGCCACAACATCAGACGCATTGACTTTGTCTTTAGCGACCACCCCCACGTCTGCCACAACATCAGACGCCTTGACTTTGTCTTTATCAACCACCACCGTGTCTGCCACATCATCAGACGCATTGACTTTGTCTTTATCAACCACCACCGTGTCTGCCACAACATCAGACGCATTGACTTTGTCTTTATCAACCACCACCGTGTCTGCCACAACATCAGACGCATTGACTTTGTCTTTATCAACCACCCCCACTGCCACAACATCAGATCTTTGTCTTTATCAACCACCCCCACGTCTGCCACATCATCAGACGCATTGACTTTGTCTTTATCAACCACCACCGTGTCTGCCACAACATCAGACGCATTGACTTTGTCTTTATCAACCACCCCCACCTGCCATAACATCAGACGCATTGACTTTGTCTTTATCAACCACCCCCACGTCTGCCACAACATCAGACGCTTTGACTTTGTCTTTATCAACCACCACCGTGTCTGCCACATCATCAGATGCATTGACTTTGTCAACCACCACCTTGTCTGCCACAACATCAGACGCATTGACTTTGTCTTTATCAACCACCACCGTGTCTGCAACAACATCAGACGCATTGACTTTGTCTTTATCAACCACCCCCACATCTGCCACAACATCAGATGCATTGATTTTGTCTTTATCAACCACCCTCACGTCTGCCACAACATCAGACGCATTGACTTTGTCTTCATCAACCACCACCGTGTCTGCCACAACATCAGACGCATTGACTTTGTCTTTATCAACCACCACCGTGTCTGCCACAACATCAGACGCATTGACTTTGTCTTTATCAACCACCACCGTGTCTGCCACAACATCAGACGCATTGACTTTGTCTTTATCAACCACCACCGTGTCTGCCACAACATCAGACGCATTGACTTTGTCTTTATCAACCACCCCCACGTCTGCCACAACATCAGACGCATTGACTTTGTCTTTATCAACCACCACCGTGTCTGCCACATCATCAGACGCATTGACTTTGTCTTTATCAACCACCCCCACATCTGCCACAACATCAGACGCATTGACTTTGTCTTTATCAACCACCCCCACGTCTGCCACAACATCAGATGCATTGACTTTGTCTTTATCAACCACCACCGTGTCTGCCACAACATCAGACGCATTGACTTTGTCTTTATCAACCACCACCGTGTCTGCAACAACATCAGACGCATTGACTTTGTCTTTATCAACCACCCCCACATCTGCCACAACATCAGATGCATTGATTTTGTCTTTATCAACCACCCTCACGTCTGCCACAACATCAGACGCATTGACTTTGTCTTCATCAACCACCACCGTGTCTGCCACAACATCAGACGCATTGACTTTGTCTTTATCAACCACCACCGTGTCTGCCACAACATCAGACGCATTGACTTTGTCTTTATCAACCACCACCGTGTCTGCCACAACATCAGACGCATTGACTTTGTCTTTATCAACCACCCCCACATCTGCCACAACATCAGACGCATTGACTTTGTCTTTATCAACCACCCCCACGTCTGCCACAACATCAGACGCATTGACTTTGTCTTTATCAACCACCACCGTGTCTGCCACAACATCAGACGCATTGACTTTGTCTTTATCAACCACCACCGTGTCTGCCACAACATCAGACGCATTGACTTTGTCTTTATCAACCACCCCCACATCTGCCACAACATCAGACGCATTGACTTTGTCTTTATCAACCACCCCCACGTCTGCCACAACATCAGACGCATTGACTTTGTCTTTATCAACCACCACCGTGTCTGCCACATCATCAGACGCATTGACTTTGTCTTTATCAACCACCCCCACATCTGCCACAACATCAGACGCATTGACTTTGTCTTTATCAACCACCCCCACGTCTGCCACAACATCAGATGCATTGACTTTGTCTTTATCAACCACCACCGTGTCTGCCACAACATCAGACGCATTGACTTTGTCTTTATCAACCACCACCGTGTCTGCCACAACATCAGACGCATTGACTTTGTCTTTATCAACCACCACCGTGTCTGCCACAGCATCAGACGCATAGACTTTGTCTTTATCAACCACCACCGTGTCTGCCACAACATTGACTTTGTCTTTATCAGACGCATTGACTTTGTCTTTATCAACCACCTCCACGTCTGCCACAACATCATATACATTGACTTTGTCTTTATCAACCACCCTCACGTCTGCAGTTGACATTTTTCAACTCTTGACCGACTGAGACAGCTAAAACAGAAAAAAATAGATGCATCACCACAGTCACATAATTTTTTATCATCACCACCACCAGTCGTAACAATTAGTTACCAAACAAACTAATGAAAGAGATATACAATAGCCCAAAAAGTTATATCATGGTTCTAAATGCAGTGGGCAGAGGTCACATAACATGAAGCACTTGAGATAGAATTTGTCCTTCCATGCACTAGGCCCAGGGATGCAAATGGTTTGCTTTTTGTAGAGCTGGTACTGATTAAAATAATTTTAATCGATTAATCTGCAAAATTTAATCGAGATTAATCGATTAAATTCGATTAATTTGGTCCACAATACATAACGTGTGGAAATCTGTTTAGACTGTATACACTGCAAAAATCCTTCAATTATTCAACATAATTATTAGAATTCAAATTGTCAAACTGAGCAAATGTAGTCAGTAGTAACTACTTTCTATCTAAAAAATCTTCAAAAATTTCGCCATTTTCGACTTTAATTGGACTCGATCTTTTGTGACTCGGACTCGAGCAACTCTGGACTCGACTCGGCTAAGGTGGACTTTACTACATCACTGTGTTTATTCCGGAAATAGGTCGGTTGACGTCATAAAATAAGCAAGAAAATTAATCGAAGATTAATAGAACAAGCCGAAACTAATCGATTAAATTTTTTTAACGATTAATCGATAAATTAATCGTTAAAATCTGCAGCCCTAGTTTTTTCTGTTGGTTTATTTAAAAAAACACTAAATTTGGTCTTTTTAAAAACTTATAAATTATAAAATGCCAAAAACAGACCTCTTTAACTCTCTTGGCAATTGTTATATCGTCCTTGTCAATTTCGTTACATGATGTTTACAGTACATGTAGTTCTACTGTGCGAGTTAATCTCATTTAAACATCTGATTAATTTGAACGGCATTCAAGCCATTTTACAAGTTTTATTATCCTAAATAAGAAAATCTTAAAAACCAAAGTAGCAAACTTTTCATTTTTAAAACTCAGGTTTTTGCAACCCTGGCTAGGCCCCACTTGCAGGAGAAGCATACATCATGCAAGATATGGTAATAAACGTAATCTCATGATTTTTAGAGCACCCACAAAAGTGAAGTCGTGGGAACCAGCTTATACACAGGCGCTTAATCAAAACAGAATTGATGGCTTGGAGACGGTTTAGTTGGATGATGTCTATGTTCCAAAAAGTGAACATTGCAGTAACCTAATCGCGTAGTGCTTCTGCGGCGGAAAATGCCGCCATGCAACGTGTGAAAACTTACTTCTTTGGTGGAAATTGTTTTTCACATTTTATCTAATGACGGCTCTAACCCTAACCCTGACCTACCATCACAGCGCTTAACCTGACCCTAACCGACACTCACGAGGTCTAACCTGACCCCACAAAGCCAAATTATAGAAGTAACGCATTTTGAACAATGCGCATGCTCCAAAGGTTGTGTATGCGCAAAGCTCTTCCGTCTTCCAAAATGGTAATTCTGCGGCGGAAGTTTTTCGGTTTTTGTACCCAAAGTCAATGAATCTTACTGAAACTGTGTCAGCTGAAAGTGATTGAATTGGTCATGTATGAAATGTGTCTATTTAAGCTTACGCTAAATTTCCATTATGTTCCAAAAAGTAACTTAGATAAAAGTTGCCAAGTAGGCTAGCACTATATGCTTAACTGTCGTTAGACTCGTTACTCTCATGATTAGAGTAACGATAGTTAAGTCAACCAAACTCTTGTGTATCGATGCTACTAATGGCACAAACCGCTGATTTTTTTAGAAAATAAGTAGTATCTGCATATAAATGATAAAATATAATAAATAAGCAATTCTGAATTGTAAGTTGACAGTTTTTCCGACTCTGTTTGATGTACATGTCTCTGGGGTAACGTTACTCAAATGACCGTTACTCTAATGACGAAAACACCATAAATTCGTCGTTTTCAGTTAGCCGCTTGGTATATCTTGCCAGGTAATTCTTGGAACGCTAGCTTGTACGAGTTGGCTTGTTCGGGGTGGTTCGTGTATGGAAATCATGGGTTGAACAATGAACATCTTTTGGGGTTGTTGACAAGGTATAAATAATGTTATTAGTTAACTTCAACACTTATACATTTAATTAAGTAATATTACAACTTTATTATTATTATACTGAAACATATATTTATTATTAACTTATTATTATTATCTTCATAGCTGATTGCTGATCATCTTGTTGTTGAATTATTATTATCTTTGATTGTTCATTGTCATGTCTTATAATTATCGTTGTTTAATAAAACGCTTTAATAATTGTCACGTCATTCTCATCTGTGAGCTAGTTAGTCTAACTTAGGTTAGGCGTTCCCCGTAGTTTAGGCTGATCTTAGAATAGGAGCTAGATCATAGCCCAGACTGGCATCATATTTGGTGGAGTCCGGTGTAGCGTCATAGTTTATCTAGCGCGTGGTTTAAGACTCCGTTACCTAAACCTATACTTATGTCATACCAGTCATTTTTTTAAATTAAAATTTTATGCGTCATAATTTTATTTGTATTTTTACTATTTTTCAGTTTTTTTTCATTTTCTTTATCTTTTATTTTTTTCGTAAGTTAACTGTTAATCAATTCTATCTTGGTCATTTTAGCTAAATTTGGGAAAAGTTTTTCTAGTATACTTTGATTTTGTGTATTTTAAGCGACGTCGTTATTTAATTAGAAGCCAACTTTTGCGAGTCCTTCTTTTTCTTCTTTTTCTCGGTTTTTCTTTTACTTGTTTAGATATTACTCCTTGATTTCTTCTAGTCGACTACTTATCATTTGTATAGCCTTGCCTACTGTCAGTTGTTATATATAGTCTGGCATTTGCTCTGTTTCATAGTGGCAGTTATTCATATTTTATATCTATAATTCTGGTTTAATTATTTTCCTCAGTCTCCTCATTATTGTCTTTTCATAGTCCTATTGCTCATTAGTGCATGATTGACTTTTGCTTCGGCCCTCTTGACTCTTCTTGCGAGCTGTGCAAATCCTGTACCTGTACCAGTATAGCCTATCTACATATAAATATCGTTCTGTCTTCTTTGTTAACCTAATAGCATTCTTTATTCTCAGTTTATCCTATTGTACTAACGCAGTGTTTTCTCCTTTGTTTGCATAGATTGTGTTCTACTGGATGTTTTATTAGTTATACAGCGCCCGAGTTCTATATGATCGGACATATTTTTTTTCTTCAAATTGAGTAAATGATTATTCTGGATTTAAAGCTTCGAGTTTATTGTAGTGCGAGTTTGAGTGTTACTTTATTGACCTATCTTTCAGGATCACTTCTCATTGTCTTTGTAATTTTCATGGTAAACATGTCGATTTATATAGCGTATTTAATAGTAAGCTACTTCTAGGACGCTTCACAAAACTGTCTACTGTCAGCGCAAATGTTAATGATCGTGGTTACGTAATAAGTGCATTTTAATTGTGTTTTTTTTAAGCGAACAATTTAGGTGTCCTGAATGGGTACAGGAAGACTGTTCCAGGCACGTGGACCAGCGACCCGTATTTTGGCATTATTCAATAGTTCTTAATTTTTTTCTGTGTTCTAATACAGTCTCTCCTTTGCTTTTGGATGTATAGATCCATAAATATATATTTGTATGCCTTCATTCATTCAACATTGATACATATACATGTATATCCTAATTCATTTTTCTCTACATTCATATACACATAACTAAGCCTGTCAACCTTACATGTTTATGACTTCATATCATTACCATATTTCTCAATATCATGCCATATATACATGTATGCCAGTGGACATACATATACATGTAATTTAACTTCATCCGTGCAATTATGTTTACTACCATGCCTATTGTTTGTTTGTATTTGTCTGAATATACACCTTCCTTACAGGTTTATCATAATTATTATAGTCTGTCTCACTGTTAACTAATTTCATCATCATTTTTGTGAGTCGATGTTCTAAAATGATAACAGTCTCGCAACGACTAAAGTATCATCAGCTGTAGTCCTTCGTTATAGCAGCTGTCATTAGCTTCAGGGAATTTTGCAATGATGGATTCGTTTGCCTTGCAGTTGGCAGCGCTGGGTTTTAGTTTACGTGTCTAAGCAGTCATCTAGAGTTACCTTCAGACCAGATGCTAATCATGTCTTTCAAACGTCATATCATCACTTTCCTTCTTTGCCTGAAGCTTGATTATTCTTGTTTAGCTTTTAAACTGCCATTCTTGGAATTATTTCCTGGGCTCATTATTCAAGGGTCAGTTTCTGGACGTTTCCCTTATCTTTCGCTATCTTCACTTCTGCGAGCCTTGATCATGTTACTGATCTGGACCACATGTCCATCCATCAGTTATCTCTATTCGCCCTATCATACCTTTCTAAGTTTCAGCTGCCATACTATACTTCTTTCCCCCGGCGTTTTTCAAACTTCATTCTGCATGCATGATTCTTCACCCAACTATACACTCTCCAGCTGTTCACCACTTTAGTGTGTCATTCAGGTACCCGTTCGTTCCATTAGCGGCTGGCCTCTTTTCAATTGGTTCTGTTTACTGATCTGCGGGGTAGCCTACAGCCATTCATCAACTTCTTCCAGGCATTGGCAAGCTTCATCAGCATCTCCTTTCTGATCGTTACAGATATATTTCTTTCGTTTTGACAGTTGTTTATAATGATGCATCCTGTCCGTTGCCATTTCACTCTGCATGGTCATTTCCTACAGCTGTTGTCTCAACTTCCATTTCGTTATCTGTATCGGAGTGTCAAGAACTTCAATCACGCAGGGTCTTCCAGATGCATCTCATCCATCATTCATTTATTCCTGGCATTTTGGCATGCGTTAGACTGTTTAACCTAATACTGTGTGCATGTCTTATCTTACTCTAGCCGTGAGCTATAATTATCTGTGACGGCACATGCATCTTTGTACTCGACTATTGTGAATGTCAATTTACTAAGTTAGCAGGATTTTATTTTTAGCATGCATATTTCCACAGATACATACTCAGTTTTTCCAGTTTATTAGGATTGTGCTTTGATGCGAAGTGTTCTTAGCCTGTTCAAGTGTCGTAGATATGGCGCTTCACTATAGATGCATTAAATATTTTAAAAACTACTAATACAAAACGAAGAAAATCAATAAACAAATGTTATTCACAAAAACAGGAATATGTCTACATACAGGTCAAGTCTATTGTCTGAAACAGATGAAGGTTTCTTGTATGTTTAACTTTAAGTGTTTAGCGATCTTAGGTTTGTGAGTTAATTTTTGGACCTTATTTAAAGGCCTTATTAATTCATTGGTATCCGCTATAGTATACTTAGGTTATTTTTGTAGGACGAGTAGGCTACTATTGTATATTGACTCAAGATTTCATTGTGTCGTACACTGATCTATAGTTACGTAACTCATTCGTCACATCGACTATATATACTATTATTCATTGTTATTTGACGATGACTGATTATCACAGATCAGTTCCATCTTGCATTATTCATGCAGTGCGCTTTTGCATTATTAGGTTATCACTATGATTGGTCCTAATTATTTAACTTGTATATACATGTAGATATTATTATACGCACCTTTCATAGCTTTTTAGCTTGACGAGATGGAAATGTTGGTCTATATATCAACTTTTTATTATTTGTTGTCTCTAGTCGATTACTATACTCAAAATTACTTTCTTCGTGAAACTTCTGAGTTCGTATTTCATTTTTACTTATGTTTATAGGGTAAACAATTATTGTTGTCTATAGGGTAACTATTTTATCTCATATCACTAGTGTTTTGTTCGTAACACTGAGCAATATATAAAGCTTATATAGTTTCTATATGTATACTTATCATTTCCGTTTTTGCTTCAGGGTAGCATAATAATTATGCTTATCAGTTACATGTTTCCAGATAGCTTACTATGTTTTCTTTTCAGGTAATGCATTATATTTTCAGTTGATTTTATGTTAAAACAATTTTATGTGTGTGATTTTATTACACTTCAGCTGACTATGGGTATTTCTTAATTCAGAGATTTTTTATTTTTTTTAGCCAAGTTTTTCAAGGCCAATATCACTTATGTTGTCTATGTGTGGATTATTCTTTTGCATTATTATTACATTGTCACATTAGTGGATACGATGATTTTAGTCGTGTTTTCCGTGTCTTAGTGTTTTTTTTCCATGTTTTGTTGAACAGCAGTTTCTATTTTCATGCTGTTTTGCAGGTATAGGCCTATTATCGTTTTTTTAGATCAGCCTTAATTTACCGACTGTACATATTTTCATTTACTAAAAGACACAAAGCGACATTTATTGCGTCTTTGTCTTATTTTGTATTTGCTAGAGTCAGGTAATTGTATCAAGCGCTCAGAATTATTTAATGTACAAGTTTTCTTTGAGTTGCTTCTATCAGTGGTTTTTACGTTTTCATCAGACTTATTTATAGCTGATCTCTGTTATGAATAACTATGCTTTGCTGGCTTCGTATTATACAACTATTCTTGTTAAAAGTTTTCTTTTATAGACAATCGTGTAATTATTGGTCTTCATAGTCTGTTCGGAGCTATCATGGACGCTTGTCTTTAAGCGCGTGGTTCTGAACTGCGACAGGTTCATACCAATACTCAGGCATTTCAGTGGTTATATACGTCGTCTTTATTTTCACGTGTCGATTACCTATTCAATCAATCGCCTAGAGGTCTACACGTGCTACTGATCAAAGAGAATCGCACCCGCTCCATCTTCCCGTCTCGTCAAATCTCTACGTTTCACCATTCACCATTCACTGTGCAGCCAATACCTCACTGTGAAATGCATACCACTTGTCAATCAAGGACGACCTAAGACATAAGAGGTCGTTATCTCCTTCAACAGGGCGTCGTCAATCATCATCGTCGCCTACACAGTCGGCGCAACCCACGTCTCGTATGCGATGCACCTTCCCACGTGATTCAACCAGACGCGTTTTCGTGCTGCCGTTTTCGTCAGTATGGTGCCGATTTGCACATACACTTCAGGCAGCCGAACTTCAATAACGCGGTGCTCTTCTATATAGGTACATATGCCTATACGTAACAGATCCAGTTATGAGTCGTCAGATCACACGTTTTCATCGATGTTTTGCGCGTTGCTGACAGTGACAGTAAACCGTCGCATCACATTAGCGTTCTGACAACTTCGTCGTAGTGTGATCTATGTCAGCCAGTCTACGACGAGACACTTCATCACTTCGAGTGCTCGTCCTATTTTAAGCTGGTTATTTCATTCACAACGCGACTCCGTCTCTTCATTGACCTCCAAATTCCTGTACAGTGATTTGCCTTGTGAAATCATGATGATGCTGTTTCGACTCCCTTGCCTAGGCTATACCATCGCCCAACCATAGCGGGTCCCTTCATTCCGCCACGCCTGACGACGTTTGTGCTGCCTTGAAAATTGACTAATGTTAGCCAGTAATGACTTTGAGAGCAACAGTATTTTGTTCTTAATATGCAAATGTATATAATTACATACCACGGTTGATTATGGAACTCGTTCATATAGCATTCATAATTATTCATTTTCTTGTATAATTGATTTTCTTATTTTATTATGTTTATCGTTTGGTGCACATAGGCCAAGCAAACATTTATTAATATAGACTATGCTTTGTCATGAACTGTCAATAATCATTATTCATTTTGATGGTTCCTTGTTAATTTTTCTCGACCTGAGGTCTGACGTCTTTGAAATTTTGGTTCTTGATGAATACTCAGCACACCAAAAGCTTATTTTGTGAACATGGCCATATTAATTCCAAAATAGTACCATCTAGTTTTTGTGACAAAATATTTTATCCGACAAAATTTTTATATCAGGTTTTTATTATTATCTGTGGTTAGGTTTTATGATTTAGAATTGATTTATATGCGATTTGCCAGTATTTCTGTTTTAATTCGCGCTACAATTTGATGTGGTCGAATGCATTATGACAGTTTGTAAGTTCTCAGTTTTAATTGTAACTTACTGACTTACAATTTTTACAGCTGATTGCTCTTATTATCGCGCTTTTATAATTTTTGGTTTATAACTTAATTCTCGTCTTGCATGTTATGAGTCATGACGTTAGGTTTTCACTCATCCTGTGTTTGATTAGCGTTGAGTATGTAATCTTTCTGGTGTGACTCATATTATTTCAAGAGCTATCGTCAGCAGGTATACCTCCGATAAGCATATTTTTACTAGTTAAAGTCGTGCCGATAAGCGTACGAATATTATTTTTAGGCTATTTTATTTACGAGTCACATGGGTCAGGTTTGTGCAAAACATGCTTTCTTTCACCATGGGGTGTAAAACTTCGTATTACGGCACATTGCATTTGACAAATTACCAAGTTCACCTTAATTTTGTTATGAAATTTTATGACTTCGTACAAGTCGTGTTTTATAGATTCTTTTATAGTTTACTTCAAGATCTATCACAGATTTTGTCAACATTTCATCATATTCTCAATATTCTCAATGTAGGCTACTATGTTTCTAGAAGTGTGTCATTAGTTTATCTCGTAAGTCTATATTTTATTTGTTCGTTATATGCGTTAACCTTGTCTTCGCTGTTATTTGGGATCGTTTTAAAGATTGTTGATTATGTTCGCTTAAGGTCAAATTATATTAGTTTAGTGTTGAGTATTCATCCTTCTATTGTGACTTAGTTTATTTTTGTGCTCGCATTTGAAAGTTTTACCTAGCAGCAGCAATTGTAGTTTGTAGTTAAGCCGTGCCGAAAGCGCATGCATAGCAAGCCTGTTTCAGGTTTCTTTCCGTTATTACGGGTTATTTACAGTTTTTATGTATTATTTTATAAGTCACTTAGTTCGATATTACAATATATGCTATCTTTTATGATTGATTCTATAAACGTTCATACTACTGCATATGATACTTCTTATTTTTCCATCCTAAGATGTTTCAATCCCATGTTTTTATGTGTTGTCTAAAATGACTAGGTGTTCTAACACTTAGGTGTAAGGGTAACATTTTTATTGGTTCAACGCATTTTTTTCTTCTTTTCATAATCATAATCAATATAGGTTGTGTTATGTATTCTATGTAATTTTACATTTTTATTGTTTTTATTTTTCATAATCTTGTGTGTTTTACTACTTATATTTATATTCCATAATCTTGCAATAGCAAAAGTTATGCAGTTATTCGAATGAGTATTATATTTCCTCAACATATAGTATACAGTTGATAGAATTTTTGTTATGGTACTACTTCAATTTTGAAAAGAAAATTTTATACTAATATTTTAATTTAAGTTTTCTACGGCAATAGTTAATTGGTATTTTAAAGATAGAGTGAGCGCTCTTTGAAATTTTGTCTTTTTAGATTTTTCAGTCTCTGAAACTTATTTTGTGAAATGAATAGCGGTCGCAAAAATATTCTTTCCAAAATATATAACATCTACTTTCAGGACCGAATTAGTTTTCATCGACTTAATTTATTTATCTAATAATAATGATAATGTTTACATGTTATTCTGCAAATTCTAGTATACCGTTCATTCTGATACATATAAAATTTAATTTTAAGGTTATGGTTTGTTACGTTCATATTAAATTTTAGCCTACTTGTCTAGATGATTCCTGATTTTTCTTCCTCACTTATGTTTTAATATGTCAGAGTTAGGTGTGTGTTGGTGTTTTATTATTCTACTGATGTTATTATTTTGTGTCTGTGTGCAAAGCCAGGTGGCTTTGTTTTCCATGAGGCGGGAGGGTGTCATACCGTTGATATGACGAAATATTAATATAAATATAATAAATATATAAACATGTAGTCATCTGCGCATGAGGAGGTTCCTAGCCTCAACCTAGAAACACTCTCATTGGCTACTTGAGTCAGGTCTGCATATCACAGATTTCTGACAGGTAACCAGCTGGCCTAGGAGGGTGAACCCTTACACAGGATTGGTCCATTCTCAATGTTGCTGGTTAGCCGCTTGGTATATCTTGCCAGGTAATTCTTGGAACGCTGGCTTGTACGAGTTAGCTTGTT